>JWIW01000094.1:1269363-1397336 GCA_000966855.1 Fusarium sp. JS1030
GGGGGGGGGGGGGGGGTGAGCCCACGCCCCCGTTTGCCAGCCAGCCCAGGCCAGAAAAAGCTCAGAGGGTGTACATGGGAGTAGGGGCGCAGCCGTGTCAATAGGTAGGGTTGTATGAGCGACTTGAATGAGAAGACATGCCTAAAACTAAGGTAAAAGTGGTGGCAGAGGCACGCCAGCGGCCCAGCGCCAGACAGCGCCAGCCTCGAAATAGGGACCAGGGTACCCGTACAGAGACACTTAGTTGCAGGAAAAGTTACTCACAAGAATCCGATGCCCTGTGTAGAGGTCGGTTCCAGACTCGGTATTGAATGACAACATGTCTGGGGTCATTGACATGGGGTTCGGAAGAAGCATTGAGGGGAAGAGAGACAGACGTTGAGGCGTGTCGCCTCCCACCTGGTGACGTGAGGATTCTCTTGAAGTCAAGTAGTCCCTGCAACGCCTGCTGCTGCAGCCAGACAGGACAAACTCCCGACCTGTGATGTCTCGAGGTACAGCTCCGGCCTTTCCAAAAGGAAGCATCTCAAAAAGGCGGAGGTTACAGAGCATCGTGAGGTAAGAGAAGAGTAACGTTTGGGTTTGAGTAACGGAGATGGGGTGCCCTGGGGACAGAGAGAGGCGTGTGCGAGCGAAACAATTGATCTGCTCATGGAGGGTGGGCGGTCTGGTATCGGAAGTACCTGTACAAGCGGAGAAGGCCTCCCAGGCGACCATACTTGCGCTTCGGCTCTTTGACAGGGCAACTTGCAAGGGTTGACAGAGGCCGTTCCACCGACCAGGGGGGCTTTGCCCAAGTCTCGGTACAAAGAGCAAGTAGTGATCGAAAGGCGGGACAGGGGGGGCGGACAGCAAATCCTCGTCCACATCGATTGTCAATGGGGACTGCCTCTGTCCGCAGTCGACGGCTCCACAGTCGCCTTTCCCATGCCCAGGGGTCCCCAAGTCAATCCCGCGTCACCGGCGGCCCAATTTGTACAGTACCTGGCTGCAGAGGGCCAGGTACCTCTTCTCTTGCCCCGGCCCAGGTCTTCCGTCTTCCGTGTGTGTGAGAGTTGGCTGTCTTGAAGTCATTCGTTACACTGTTTGTGCTGGTGAACAATCAGAATAAGCCCGCCATGGCAAGTAAAGTCCGAGGTCGTGAACTAAGTCAACTTAGAATCAGAAGCTTAACCCGGGCAGATCAAGGACGAAATAGACCCAAACCTTAGGCTTCACCTACTGCAACCCCCATCTCCCCTCGTCCGCAATGGTTCGCCAGAAGGTAGAAAGGTGATACTGATTACTGATGCTTTTGGTGTTTGCCTTTGACCCCTCCTTGCCGTCATCGCCAACCATCCGGTCGTCGATAGATCCCCCCTCCCCTCCCTCTCCTTCGGGCTCGTCTCAATGCAGCATCTGACTGGCCCCCGTCGCTGGTCCATAGACTATCTGTCTGATCTGACATGGACCAGCCCGTCGGTGAATGCCAGGTGCTAGTTCTTGTGTCCGGGGTCTCGTCCTGGAGTCAAAATTTCCTTTCTTTTGTTTTACTTTCTCTGGTCTGCAGTGCTGCATTCGTTACCGTCTGCCTGCACCGGCCAACCGTTCAAGATGGGAAATCTGGCGTTGCGAGTGCATTGCCGCCACGAAACTGCCCGCGCCCTCAGGTTAGCCACGCACAACGTCTTGCTCGTCTCGGGCCATTATTTGACTCTGGACGTCACATGCGCAGCATTCCTCCCTCACCCGAATGAACCTACACATGCATCGTTCGAATTGTCTTCAGGGTAAGCATATCCATCCCCGGTCTGCCGTCATCTCTACCCGCGAGACCGTCCACCTCCACAGAACGTGGTGAAGGAGGCTTTGCGCGCCGGTGGTGGAGGCTCTGGAGCCCTAGCTCGAAAAGGATGGATATTTTTATCCATAGGTCCCAAGTTATGTAACCCCCTGCTGGGCTGCCCTACGACAGGAGGTGCAGCGTTGTGTTGTGCTGTGCCTCTCGTCCTTGCCGATATGCACGCGCGGGTGCTGTGCAAGATATGGTCTATTGCTGGGACCAATCCGATGCATCGGTTGCAAGAAGCCCAAATCGGCCCCGAGCCCTAGAGGCGCAGCCCGGCCTCGCCCGTGTTGATGCCCCTGTCTGCTCCATCCTCCCTCTCACCCTTCCCCGTCCCTCCCCCTTGTCGAAACCGTTACCGAGAATCGTTGCTCGTGGCCCTCTTGGTCGCTGGTCGCTCCTCGTTGGCCCGCCGTGTCATCTCATGGGGTGGATTTCCCGTCTCTGCTATTCCCAATACGGTCATTCGTGTCTGGAGCCTCGCTGCTCCGGGAGATCACTGATGCCAGGACTAACCCATGAACCTCTCATACGGTATCACTCGCCCTTTGATGATGATAGACGCCGAGATCTGTGCGGACAAAGCTTCCGTCCACCGTTTCCGTTACTGTTGGCGCGTGTTTCATCCCGAACCGTCTCCGCAATCTCCATCTCACCAACACTTCAGAAGCTCTGTCGAAGAAAATTGTCCCGGCGCCGACATGCAATATCCACATGGCGCCGACTCAACTCGGCGCGCAATGAGAGAATTGTCGGAATCTCAACGGTCGGAGTGGGCACGAGTCAACGACAGTGCTTTCCACCGTGGAAATATGAGAAATGGGCAATCATTCCCGAAAAAATTGCCTTGCCTGTTCTGTTCTACTTGGTAAGAAAGTCTCTCCCAATACCTGCGTATACCTTCTGTCCAGGCCGAAGTGACCGGCACGTCGATAGCCAACAGCGGGTTCATTATAAACGGGTAACAAGCACTGAGAATATGTGCCAGTCTCACCATCCGATAGACGACGTCTCGGAATGGTCACGTAGTACACAACAGAGCCAGGAACCAAGTCGGTTCTAAAGGCGGCCGCCCATCGTCTCCAGCGTCCAAAATTCCAGAGTCAGCCGCATTCCATCTCTCCTAATGCCGAACTGAATTGGAGTTTCAAGCCCCAAGATATCGACTTTGTTGGCCCCTTGGACAGGAATCAGAGGATGCGAATCCTCTCACCCGGAGACCCTTGTGGCGCCGGGGCTTACACCGTTTGAGGTTGGAGACATCCCCGCCTCCAGCACCGTCACCGGCCGTGCGTTGTAGAGCTCGACGTGAAACGGTAAAAGACGCCTTGAGAAGGTTGAATCTCAAGCCTCGTCCCCCACGCCATCCCCTCACCACATGTTGTGCAGAGTTCCTGCGTTTTGCGGCGGCAGTGATGGTTCGAGTCTTGACGCCGCAATGGGTTTAGCGGGGGCTAAGCCATCACTGAGGGGCACGCGCCTCTCATTGGATCCCTGCCGCCAACACCCCCATGTCCCCCTTTGGCATTGGATACAGTAGCAGAGCTTGTCAAAATGTGGTGGAGGTTAAAAAAAGAAGCGGGATGGCTGTGCAACGCATCCAAGATATGCAACGCTTACAAGTACAGTACGATCTCGAGATGCATTCGAATGCACTGTTGCAAAGATAGGTTCGTAGGGAAAGTGATAGGCGCCAGTCATATCTGCTGGTCTTCTCACTGCCCGTCACATATCCCACAGGACGCGAAAAGGCGCAGGGAAAGTCTGCATACGCGTACACTGCATCATCCATTCAGACGGGAGAATTGTTCTGATCTTGACGTACCCTCGCATCGCATCGCGCTTGGGCTTGACGATCTCCATTAGCGCTTGTTCCGCCCGGCGTTTGACAGTCCGTCAACGTCATAATGTTTAGGGCAGAGGACTTCGGCACACGAAGCACCAGGAACGGTGGAGGGATCGGCGGTTTGCATACCCAAATAGGTAGGCAGTGGTTTCCCCCATCTGGCGCACAAGGCTGCCTTGTGCCGGGATTGCTGCCTACGGGGAGGGTAGCATCGAAATCGCAGAGAATTGCTTCAAGGATGCCTGGGTGCCAAATTGCTGGTCAGGATACATTGAGTCAGTAACGGCGTCGGGCAACTACCAGCTCATACGCGATGTTAGCTTAATTAATTAGGTAACTAATCGGTCGTCAATTAGCATTGCATTGCATTACTTATCCTGTCTGCCACTGCCTTCTCAACAATGAACCAACAACCAGGTCTCCTCTCCGCTCACCTCTGGAATTCATGGTACCTCGTTCCCATGCCCCTTATTACAGCCAGGACGCGGATGGGGTTGTCTTGGTAGCACAGTGAAATGTTGGCTTAAAGTTGAGGCAGATGGTGATTTCAAGGAGTGCTGTGGCCATAGCTATGCGCACGCCTTGTGGTCCTTTCCGAAAGCGTTCTAATGCTGGTATCCAATCAATCAACATTGGCTTCGAGGACTGATACATGGTTCACATCGCGGCATCGATAACCCTTGACGTGGCTTGCCATTTTGACACGCCAAGGCTGCCAATGCCCCAGGTCCCCGGGGGGTCACGGTGCCACTGTTCTGCGTGCCATGTCCTGGTAGTTCATGATGATCCGGCACCCTGGCAGCTCTGGGAAATTCATGACGGAGAGACAGAAGCAATATCATTATGACCGACGGGGCCACAGGAGGTGGAAGAATGAGATAGGATAAAAAAGTAAAACGAAAGAAGTGAGATTATCACCATCAACAATTTTTCTGGGGCACGTCGCTGCCTACAGGAAAGGAGAAGAAGGGGCAGACACCAAGAAGCACCTGCAGGGGTCAACAAGTGGGCCACGAGAAGTAAAACCTCAAAAATCCAATACGCTGGCTGTATCGCCCATTTGTTGCTATTCATCCTTACATGCATCAGGTACGCAGCAGGCCGCTGTCTCATTCCACTGCCTTCACGCGCACATACGTGTGGCAGGATGCCATTATCTCCCTCACCTCTCACATTTTGCTTTTTTCCCTCCTGCTCCTCCACGCTGTCTGGTGCTCATCTCCGGGGTCGATGGCTCCCTTCCCCGATCGTTGGGGTCGAATCGATTCCCGCTGGCCGGTTCTGTGGCTGACTGACTGGGTGACCCATCGTCAGCCTGCATCGAGTGCATCGGTCAAGGCCGAATTGACTTATTCCAGCAATTTGGCAACCCAAGCATGCAGACGAGGGTCTCCCGAATGAGACCCTGCACCACAGCACCCTCACCAACCGATGGGCATTTACAGACGCAGACACAACCTTGAGCCAATAGCCACACCTCCCTCCCCGTCTGGCCGTTTGTCGGCCATGTGCAGTTGCAGGTGCGCCAACCTTGCACGCGGGTGCACCGCCATCGCGACGTGGCACCAAGGTACGAAATACTCAGCCCTATCGATTTCGAACCCTGACTTGGTACACTCAGCCAGTGATCTGGTGAACCCTATCAAGTGCTGCTTCTGCGCCTGACAGCTTTCTTGACATGTCCCCCGCTGACGTTGCAGTAGATGGACACGAATGGCCACCAGAGCGAGTTGCGAGGTAAGCAAGTCAGACGGAGAGACATCAAACCTCCCGTCCCAGTGCCTGGTTCCCCTGTTCTATCGGGGGCCATTGCATGGTACATGCCCCGAGTATTCGACGTCCAGATTGCGGGTAACCAGCCACAGATTGGAATCTCGCAAATGTTAGGGACGAACGACCCCGAGTTTCACCTATCACCCTAACCCGGCGGCCGCTGGTTCAACCCCCAGATCTGCCTGGGCGCGTGGGAGTCTCGCTTGTCTGAGTCGTCTCTTAGGCGCGATTCCGCTCGTGGCTTTCCGCGGTCTTGATTAACGCGGGTTGTTTTGGCGAGTGCGACGGCACAGGCCAGTCAATGGCCAGAGTCTGTTTCCCAAACAGTCAAGGCCCAAACTCACGCCCACTAGTGGCTAGTCCCGCTCGGGCAAGGCGTCTCCCCCCTGACCCCTGCTTGGAGGCTTGGGAGAGGCGGAGAGAGGACCCTGGGCATCACCAACAGAAGATATCGGGGATCCGCCTTGGCGTCATCTAAACATTTTCATCACATTTCACATTGTCCCGATGCCTTTTCTTTTTCCAACAAGATTGCCTCCCTTTCGCGACAAAATCGTCATGGCCACATGGCTGCACGCCTCTGTGTTGCTGGCTTTGAAATTTGAGTCTGCTGAGGTCGGCGATGGATCTCACGTTTCCAAAAACGCGGCATGCTACTCAAGCGCAAGGTTCCAGACCTCGCGGGACCGCAAAGTTTGTCGTAGGCGACGACAACTGACACCATGATCATGTCGGTAGTTACTTGAACATGGGACTCGCGCCTAATGAGGAAAGTCAAGACCGAGAATATGGGCATGTTCGTCATTGTAGAAGCTGTTGTGATACAGCGGAGACACCGCTGCGTCGGCTTGTCCTGCGTCGGGTTACGCTGCGTCACGCTACATGGAGAATGGTGGCGTATGATCATCAACTATCAAAAGAAAAGCCGAGGACCGAGGGACTATCGTTCGTTGGAGTATTGCAGCAAAGCGACGTATGTTGCGAAACACAGCCTTCACCGTCTCTTCTTGATGGTGTTGCTTTCGCTTTGCAGTACATAATCGGGTGGGTTGTTGGAATGGCGGGAAGCCGGCAGCGCTAGGGTGTGGCTGATGACGCTAAGAATAAAGGGTAGCATTTGGCGGCCGGGCTCCCTCAATCTCTGGGACCCAGCCGGTGTGTAGGGCTGAGCACAGACACCGGGCAGGTACTGTCGGTACATGGACCTGCCCCCTGCGGTACCGCGATCTGATGAGGCCCGGCAGTACCTCGCGGTACGTACCTGCCTCCACTCAGGCTCCGTGTTCCCTGCCCTCGAACTCCCAGGCTGTGCCTGCCAGCGACTCATTCACCATATGCCCCCCTGGAACGTCCGTCATGAGCACTCCCAGACTTCCCGCCTCAGCCCAGCGCCCAACCCAGGTGCTCTATCTCAACCCTGGTTGCAATTCCTTCTTGTGCTCATACGTACGTGCACGATGTGTCTGGAGGAGGCACGGGCACGGAGCCGTGCTTTGGACACTCTCTGCCGCGTCACCGCCATCACCGCAACCGCCAGCCATTGACTGTTTACTGGGCATCAACCATCATGGCGATAATTCAATGACGGCCGGGGTCCATCACTACTACGGCGACACGAGGGTTCTCCGTCTACATTGTCTACATCATTGGAAGCACAGTGACGCCGCTTGTCTGACATGTCTGGGTTGCAGAACTCCTCTCAGAGTCGACACGCATTCCTCAGCTGCTAATCATCGCGGAGTTCCTGCCCAACTCGGCGCTCAGAGGGTCCTCGCATCAGACAGGATCCTTCATTGTTCGGGGGTGAGGGCAACGCGACGCCAGCAGAGCAAAGAAAAAGCAAAGAGTGTCGGCGAATGGAAATACGGAACTGCGCAAAAGCAACATTGCCCGGCATCCTGGTCGGGTTGTCGCGCGCCAAACAAACCTCCTTCGACAGCCTCTGCAGAGCCTCGGCAGCCGCGCTCGTGTCCACATGCGCACCCAGGTGAAGCGAATTCCAGCGTCGGCCGACCCAGGAAACCCTCTAACGACGCGCGACGTTGACCTTGTCCTCTTGCAGCTTTTGATTGGCCCAGAAAAATCGATAAAGTTGCCAAGCTCCTTCGGCTTCGCCGATGCGACTAACTAGCCCATCAATCTGACTGCCCGCACCGTCTGCCGCCGCCATTTCCGTGGCCCGCACTCCGCCTCGTCCTCTTTGAGAATTGACTTCATCACGGGTTCTTCCTCATTAGGACTGAAAAGCAACCGAAGCACACATCATTGCCGCATCATGACGGGGGAGGGCTCTTCCCAAATTCATCATCCTGGCGCAAACTCACCCGGATGCGTCTCAAGGGTTGACATTCGGGAAATCAGAATGCTTGTGGAAATCATGCCAGGCAGACAATTCAGCAACCCACTCACGGCCGAGACAGTAACACCAGCAAAGTCGACACGATTGAGAGCCAAGGGTTAATTACAGCATATTGACACTCAAGTCAAGATCATGCGCCGCCTCTTTCTGGCACTCCGAGAATCAGGCCACCGCGTTGTCCTGCATTTCATCCCAGAGGCCACACAATGTCTTGCAGGCCCTAAATTACAGCGGCTCAAGGGGCATGTCTTGGGCATCTGCCCTACGCGCTTTGCTTGGGGCCCGTCTAATCCCAGATGCTCACGGCCGTGACGGCCAACAATCTCCAAACAACAAGAGTCATCACCACCAAGTGCACCGGGGATTAACCCGCCAAGTGGAAACTTGCTGTCTAGACTACATTGGGTATCGCCTATGTTTATCACCGCTGTCTGAGACTCAATCTCTTGGGCCGCTTGATTTGGCAAAAATCGACCACCGTATTCCTCGTGTTGTACGACCCAGAGACAAAATCTAGGATTCAGACTTGGCACCGCTTTCTGGTTGGCTGGTTGCCCGCAAGCCGAATTCATGGAACATCATCACGCAAATCCGCGCGACACTCCAGTCACCAATTTAGGGGACTTAGATGCAACTCTCAGCATATGCAGGTCTGATGAGGTTATAGTCGTTGAACATTCGACAGATCACGGATCTAAGCCTTGCAACATGTTATACAGGTCTTACAAGGGCAACATCAGAATTCTTCATCCATTACGGCGATCATTTACAGGCGATGCGAATACGTGGAACAGTTGCCAATGAAAATAAATGCAGAAGATGACGCTCGTAATTCTGGAGAGGGCTTCACTTCTTACATGATCCGCTCCATTCTGACGTGCAGTGAGATCCTGCCTCATTGTACCCAACCGGACATGTCTGTTGGTTGTTGATCTGAGCGTCCGCTGTTCATGGTGTTGCATATCCACACATCACATGGAGGATCTCGTCGCTAAAGACTGCGGTGATTTGAAAGTGGATGTGCAAGGAATCATGAGCGCTGGGGTGTTAAACCTTGCTGCTGAGGGGGACCTAGTTCTGGGTGTCATATCATGAATGCACATCTCCCCACGGGTCAATTGATGGGCCGCCAAACTCCGCTCAAGGATCATCAACTCGATTTTTACCGCAAATTTCCATCGATTTGAGGAGCCGGCTGGCGTTCGTGCCTACTTTTCCAACCTTCACTTGCATAAAGAACCCTGCCGCAGTGCACTGCTTCTCTACCGAGAACAAAAGATGAGGCATGGACTGGCCATAAGAGACCCACCATGATCAATTTTTCCCGGTGTTCGGCGATAGGGTCAACCTCCGGCGCAGAAAGGCGTCGACTCCATTCATCATGACAACAATACCAACTCCACCAGCCCCTTAGCTCCGCATGGCCGGTGGAAGCGTTGTGCCCGTCTAGCCGTCGAAACGCCCGGAGATCGAGGTTGAAGTGAGATCCTCTTTCAAGCTTCTCCTTTGCTTCTCTAGCGGCGGTCTAGGCGTTCGTCACTCAGGGGATAGCCTTGTCACTTGGAAAACCCGTTGCGGACCAGTTTCGAAAGCCCGAGCCTTGCACTGGCGCCACCAGTCTACTGTAAACTGCCAAGCTAACGGGAGATCGAGGCCTAGAACGTTGAAGAATCGGGAAAGAAAGAATGGCCATTCTCGGTGTTTTTGTGTTGAGCCACCAGAGTCGCTCTCAAAAGACTCCTGCAGCCTTGGTCCAGAACCAGCAATAAGACCATCGCTAGTCGCAGTGTCGTATTGTCTCCGCACCTTGAGACACGATGTGATGGCGGCTTCATCTCAACCCCGATGTCACACTGACATCCATATTCGAGCACCAACTACGGGGAACGATATTGCAAGGTGTGAAGAGACAAGGGGCTGGCCAAACGCCATCAAAAGCCACACCCAAGTTGTCGGATGATTGAGGTAAGCTATTTGTGAAGCATGGCGATGGGGCGATGCCCCTCACGCACAACCACGCTTTTCTTAGTTAGCTAATAGTCCTCAATGCAGTAACGGTGTGACTGGGCTCGTACCGCGTTCTCTACTACGATATGCATGTTTCACTGGCAAAGACAAAAGACGCCAGATCCGCGAATAGGAGGAATTATTCATCGCTAGCTTATCTTAACAATCTACAGTAACTGCACTAGACTGCAGTTACTGGCTCTTCACACACAGGAGGTAGACAGTTGAGCAGCGACCTAGATTGCTGTGTCCAGGGCGGTTTTCGATATCGGCGACAGGACGTGCGGCCGCAATAAACACCGACGATCTGCAATCGGCGGCTCACGGTCCAAGGGGCAGCAAATCCTGCGGGTACCAAAGCCGAATACTACGATGCTCCATCGCGCGCGGGCCGTATCTCACTTCAAAACTCCAACTTTCAGAAATGTTTTTGCTGAGACTACCGTCGCGGAGGGGCATGGCATCTAGAGTTCTGGGAAGTTCCTTGTGGCTTCGGGTATCCACAGCGCCTGGAGAGGCGTGCGGGCTAGGACATTGAAGTTCGTTTCATCAATCCATCGGCAGCAACCTCATCCCAAGTGACCCGACACAATGGATGATGCGCGCCTTGCCGCTTCGGGTCCCCCTGTTCAAGATGGGACATCGGTGGGGGTGCTCAAGGTGCCCGCCCCTCCTACTGGGCCATGGTGTTCGGCCACGTGTAGAGGCAATCAGCGACAAGACGGGTGATGGGCCCCTTGGTAATGAGCGTAGCCCGGGGCCCTTGTCGACTTTCAAAACTTTGATGTTTGGAGACAAGAATCACAGCGAGACCTGGTCGGCAGCAACATATTCCCTGGATTCAGAAGTAGCGTACTCTGTACGCAGGTCTTGGTCCCAACCCTTGCCCTTGTGGTTGTCACCGTCGGCCATTTCTGGCCTTCACTGGGCGAACCAGACAAAGATGAAGCGTGTGACAGCCTCGGACGACCATGCATCCGAGATTATTGCTGCACGTCGACGTCCAGACCTGGTGTTTGGTTGCCAATTAACAAGTTTATCCTAGCCTTCCTGCAGCCCAGCATGATGCTACCCTTCCCCGGCCAGAATATCACGCTCCGCCCTCGAATTGTCGCCATCATTGCCTTTCTTGGGGGCCACCAGTTGCCGTTTTTGCTTTCAAGGAGCACTACCGGCTTTCATTGAACATCTGAAAGAGGGTGTGGCTGCTCGGTGAGCCATGGGTCCAGAGCGATCCCTGCAGAGCGTCCCAGTAGGTTGTTTCTGGTCGCCCGTCTTGCAGTGATGGGATAGCGGTCGTGTGGTTGGAGGACCCACCGAGTCCGAGAGGCTAAAGCTTCCCCACAGCTAGGCTTTCTTGTCTTTGTCGAGTCTGCCCGCCCAGACTCGGCATGACGCAAGGGGAGCCTGGGTTTCCAGTGCTGGGGGCGCTCCATTTTCGGTACAGTATCAAGAGCTTGGGTGTGCTGGGGGCGGCCGATCGGCGTGGTTCCGCTGTCTGCCTGCCAGAGGGGAAACACACGGGCACAGAAACAACAAGTATGTAGCGGGGATCAGTGATTTTCGCCCGGCAAGATCGACATGAGCGAAGGATCCTTTCCGCAGCAGCGGGTTTTGATCTCTGTACTGCATCTCTATGTTGAGATACGTCCCAATCATTGAATCCAGCCCGCCCCGGGCGCAAAGGTCAGGGACAGTCTTTGAGAGAAACCTCGAGGTGTCGGCCCAGGCGACTCAGAAGCGAGCCTGACGTGGCGACCAGCGACAATTCCCCAGGTGTCCTCAAGGTCGAGACTCGGCAAAGCAATTGTCTCAACCCCCGACGGTTGAAAGTTTACCTTTGGGCCACGGGAAGCTCCTGTCGATGAGATGTCGAGGGTCCCCCTGCAGCGAACCATCATCGAGCAACATCAGACCAGCACTATGGTGCGCCCGAATTTGGCCATGGTTGGCCTCGATTGCCTCGAATCTGCGGGTAGTGAGCGGCATTGAGCATTGGCTCGCGCCCCGGCTACCACCCCGGCAAGCGCCCTCTTTAACCCTCCGACCCCCTACCCCGGTTCGCCTGTCTCTGAGTGATACCCTTGTCTTGGCGCGCGTGACCTTGGGGGCTACAACACGAAGATCTGCGCGCAAGCTCGCCTAAGTGCGGAACGTGTTCCGTCTTTCAACCACTTCGCCAAGAAGAGCCCCAATTCCACGGGGAGCAGGCACTTCCCATAGCCCCTCCGCGGGGCAGAAACGCGGGACGTTTTTGCCGCCGTTGGGACATGAAACGGAGAGCTAGCGGTTGATATCTACTGCACGTATGAACCTCCGCTTATGGAACAGGTCCCAATTAGGTAGATCTATTGCACGGAAACTCGGAATGGGAACTCGTGAGGTGCCTGTTGGATGAGATATTGATCGACGGGAGGTTGCATGCATGACATACGTGTGCCATGGTCATTACATATTATTAACTAGATTATCGGATATACTCACCTGGGGTTGACTATAGTGACTGTGACTGGTCAAGGACTGCAGCGAATGCGGGACCTATCCATGGTTCTTTAGATATTCAGGTATTCAGATAGTCCAGGGTAGGGGCACAGAGCGCGAGGTATGGCACATTTATGCATGTGTTTCTTTGTCTACACGCTCGCGACCTCACTCCTCCAACCCCAGCCTCCAGGTGCGTCCTCGTCTAGTCTCTTCATCCCCGATGCCTCGCATATCTTTATCACCACGTCCCTGACTGCCCTCACCTCGTCAACACTGGCACCACCGTTGAGCGCACCCCTCAGGTGTCCCTTAAGCTGAGGGTTGACCTAGGAAAGTTCCGTTAGCAGCAAAGTTCGACAGCGACTGATTGATGGGCTCATCCGGGGAACTCCTCACATCTTGAGGTATTAGACTAGCAATAAGCACAAAGGAGGTCTCCGCGGGTGAGAGAACGTCGGTGTTGCTGAGGACATATCCATACATCAGCCTTGCAATCAGGCCCAGGTCTTCTGCCCCTGATCGGTCCATCTGGCCCATCACACGTCTGGCGATCTTTCCATACACCTGGTTGAAGAAGTCTTGGCCGCGCTCTAGCACTTGTGACGATGGGACCTCGTGCAGGTCCTTGAATCTTGAAGAGGTGTTACTTGCAGTTGCGTCGAGTAACTCCTCTGGTGTCGCCGTTTTCAGAGCTAGCAAGGCATTGATTGTCTGGGTATACAGTGAGTCTGGGCCGCCAAGTTCGCTCCATCTTACATACCCTTGGCATGCCTCCTACGGCAGAAGCTTTGATGAGGGCTTCGCGAAGACGCCTTGATATGCACAACTGCTCATCTCGTCCCGGTGTGGCCTCTACTATGTCGGGGCCTCCCTCAGTAGCATGCTTAAGTACTTTGGGTAGCTCATCGGGTCGATTGAGTGCGGACAGCGTTGTGGCAGTGATGAAGTACCAGGTATTGCGAGGTAGGTTTGGTTGTTTTCGGATACTCGCGAGGAGTGCCGGTGTGAGAATTGGCGTTGCTGTCGCCATATCAATCGAGGTCTGCTGGCCAAACTACACTTACACAAATGATCATAGATATGCCCTAGCGGTTGTTGCCCTGGAAGGCTGAGCGAAAATCAACGGAAAGTGAGATACTGAGCTCAATAGTCAAGAGGGACCCAGCAATCAACCACTGTACCGTTGTCTGCGAGCATTGTAAGCTGATAAAACTTTTACAGAACTTGACGTCTCTCAACCAGCTCTAGGGTAAGAACCTTGCATACAAGACGGTCGTCGACTGTGATTACTAATTGGGTGTCACTCAACACGCGTCACGTGCCCGGGCCGCCACCCCTGCGTCATCGCTCGTGTGGCTCTGAGGTGCTTACCGTGGCATCAAGCGACATCAACAGCCTCTTTTGTTAACTCTCGTCGGAACATACACTAGGCGACCCGCGGTTTCGACAATGAGGGGCGTGATTGGTTACTTATGGTAAAACTCAGAGGCACCTGATTTCTGCTTGGAAAGATTCCCATGCCCAAGATGCGGCTTGGCTGGTATGCTGGGGTAAGTATCTTGATGGAAGCTGGGGGAAGCTATCTGGAGCTATGGTAGATCATATCGGACTCGTGCTAACAGCTTCCACCAAGGCCTCGACGGCTCTCGCGGGCACTGTCGTGCTCTCGGCATTTTACCAGCGTGCCAATTTCTACTCGGCCATGGTGTATCTCGCTCAGAGCAACTTTTGCCTATTGGTATGTGTCCCGCGATCCCCTCCTCATGCCTAATCACATGCTGACCTCACAACGTGCAGGTCTTGGTCAACTTCTCGCTGCTGCTGTATAGCAGCTTCGTATACGGGCTCACGAGAGTATTCTTTGGCCCCCTCCGCGCAGTTGAGGTCGAGCAGCTCACCGAGCGAGCCTGGTTTGCGATTACGGAGACATGCCTGGCCATGACTATATTCCGCGAAGAGATAGGGGCCTGGTTCCTTGTCATGTTCGCCGCGTTAGTGACAGGCAAGGTCTGGGGATGGATCGGCGATGGACGAGTCGAAGTTCTCGAGCAGCAACCCCCCGCGAATCCCCGTCTCTTCCACCTGCGACTCAGCGTGTCCCTCCTGTTGAGCCTTGTCTACGATATTTTCATCCTTCACTATACGGTTAATACGGTCATCCAGCAAGCGCGTCCTAACATGATGGTTATGTTCCTCTTCGAGTTTGCTGTTCTGACGACTTGTTCTGGACGAACGACAGTCCGGTATGCACTGTCATTATTCGAGCACTACATACAGGAAAAGCAAAAGCGCGACCGCCTGGCCGAGCGGAGGAGGGAAGTCAGAGAGGAGCGGGAAGCTATCCAGCGGCGACGAGAAGCGGCTGCTGCCGCTGGGGAGGAGGTGTCTGACGAACCACTGCCGAACGAGGACGATATCGACGAAATGGACATCGAGGTGCCAGGATGGTCTTACAAAGGAGAATGCGTGCTTTGGCTGGACCTTATTTGCGGTAAGGTGCACCCTATAAACAATATGGGGTATGTTACTGACGCCACATAGACATGATCAAGCTCGGGATTTACATTGCCTTCTTCTTCATGCTTCTCACCTTCTATGGTCTTCCGATACATATCATGAGAGACTTGTTTATGACATCTCGTGACTTTGTCAAGAGACTCGGTGCCCTGCTACGATATCGAAAAGCCATCCAGGAGATGAATCGGTATCCTGATGCCACTCAAGAGGAGCTTGCACGAGAGGATACTTGCATCATCTGCCGCGAAGAGATGCGACCCTGGGATCCCGAGAATAACCCTGGAGCTATCGATCGAGTCCGCCCCAAGAAGCTACCTTGTGGGCATATCTTGCACCTGGGCTGCCTCAAGAGCTGGCTCGAACGCCAGCAGGTCTGTCCAACCTGCCGCAGCCCGGTCACACTTAACGAAAACGCTCGCGCCGCACAAAACCGAGCTGCTGGACTTAGGATCGAGATCGGTGGCGGACGTCCTGCAGATCAACAACCCCCAGTGAATGCGGGCGACGTACCTGCTCAGGGCCAGCAGAACGGGGATGGAGCAAGGCCCGAACGACGCCAAGGCGGACCCAGAATCTTCAACTTTGGTCCCCTCCGAGTTGGATTTGGTGCCAATGGCCAGCAAGTTCGAGAGCTTGCGCAGCAGTTCGGCATGCCGCAGGGCGCTCTTAATCAGGGGCTGGCTCCTCCTACCCCCGCGGCCGCGACCCCTACCCCTACTGCTGCCGGTCAAACAGGGCCCGCCTCCCCCCAGCCGCTCACCGGTGATAATACTCAGACTAT
The DNA here is from genome assembly GCA_000966855.1 of Fusarium sp. JS1030. Lineage (NCBI taxonomy): Eukaryota > Fungi > Ascomycota > Sordariomycetes > Hypocreales > Nectriaceae > Fusarium > Fusarium sp. JS1030. Next base: position 1,284,956 of record JWIW01000094.1, read on the forward strand.
TGGAACTCTACTTCAGCAGGCGGACCAGATGATCCAGCGCGAGCTGCAATCGCTTCAGGTGGCGCAGCAGGAGTTGCAAACCATTCATTTACTCCAAGCAGAACTTCACCGACTACGCCTGAGACAGCACCTCCAAGATCAACCACAGAACGCCCAGATCCAGACGGCAGCCTCACCTGCCATGGCCATACCACAGCCTCCACTGATACCCCAGCATCACCATTACCAGGTACCACCACAAGTGGCTGTGACGCAGCCCTCGGGCTTCCCATCATTCCCTGCCATACCTCCACGAAACCCTAGCCCCTTTATGGCTCGCCATGGTGCCCCTCCCAGTACCGTCCCCATCCCCGCTGGAAGTGCTGAGCTCCCAGATGGAGTTGTCATCCCGCCTGGTTGGTCCCTGTTGCCACTGCAAAGACTGGAAGGTGGAAATTCTACGCAGCCTTCACCCCAGGCTGGGCCTCAGACGACAGGGACAGAGGGCTCTGGCGCGCCTCAGCCAGCGCATACGGCGGCCAGACAACCATCGCCAAGCGGAAGCGGGAGCAACGAAGCCCAACCGTCTGATAATGTGTCATCGGCAGCTTCAGCTGAGCCTGCCATCCCGAGAACTTCGCAAACCTCACAGTTCATGTCCCAGTTTACACGTGCTGTGGAACCACCCCCCGTTGTTGCACCGAGTCCTCGGATGCCTAACTGGGGAGGATCAGCTCAACTCTTCGGCAACGGTTCTCGTCTAGACCACGCTGATACGCCCCAGCATGAGTCGCAACTAGAAGGCCCTGGTCGAGGGGCACCTGTTGAAGAAGCCTCGCAGTCAAGCCATCCGGCAGTAGAGCCACAATCGCAGACGCAGCAGGACGATTCGTCGTCTCAGTCCAGCGACTCGGACGATACACCGGAAATTGCGCCTGCAAAGGGAAAGGCCAGGGCTGTCACTGTTGAAGAGGTGGATGACGAGGAGGATATGAAATCCAATGGTGATAGCAAAGACAGAACCCACGAAGACTAGATCGTGGACGACGAAGAAATCTGTGTGTGCTGTTTTCCTATCTGGCTGTTATCACGCTGGCACTATCCCTATCAACGGTACTTGTATACTCGTTGGCTCACCAAAGAGCTGAAAAAAACACATCTTTTATTGGAGGCAGCGACATGAATACGGCGTTTTAGAGGAGTTTTCACACCTTGTTCTTTTGATTGATTTGCCTTGGTCTTTTTGCGTGCGCACATGAGTAGCAGTCGTCAAGTGGGCTGAAATCCATGGGAGACTTGGGGGGCTTAGTTTATCACAAAGAACGCAGAGAAGCAAATGCAGGGTATGCGCCAGCACCCCTCACTTCAATATGCCAGCTATCGTTTGGCATAGTGTATCGTGTATCAAAAGTTGAGAATAAGACCCGAGTGTAAATTGTGACTGTCGAAGCGAATATTGTACATGCCTGTGCTTGATATGTGTGCTGCCCATGCAATTTGTACTTTACACCAAGTTCAACAGAACCTACAAACTCCAATCATGATGAAGCTATGGTCGTTGTCATGGGATGCTGATGAGGAATGGAAAAGTGCAAAACAGACACCTAGCGATGAGCCAAAGCCAACAAGACAGAAATACAAAAAAAAAAGAAAACAAAGCGATACAGGATTCCGAGAAGAGCCGGTGAGTAAACCCAGAAGGTAATCTAGAGAAAGAAACCCCCTGCTCTTGATGACGCACAAGAGATGACGCTTCCGTAGTGTCGACACTCCAAGAAAACGTAGCTGTCCTCCTCACCCTCTCTCTGGTGTTGATTGGCAATGAAAGTCGAAGTGAGCAAAGAGGGGAAAGAAAGGGACGAATGAGGCAAGCCAAAAGAATAATGACAAAGTAAAGACCTGTGATAACAGTTACCCAATAATCCCACCATACCTTGCCCTTTTCCATGTCCGGTTCGTAGCCCTGAAACGGTACGCATTAATCATTCCCTCTCGTCTTCCGCATTGAATAACTCCATCTCATTCTCATTGTGGGTAACAACAACGAAAGATTCGTTGTCTTCCACCTGATCCAGAGAAGCCCTCGATGTATTGATAGCTTTCTCCTAGGTTTCAAGCACATCCAGATCTTCGTCCCTGGGAAGCAATGGTGTCTCACGCTGTGGGATGGCCTCCCCCCTCTCCCATGCTGCGCCAGGTCCTGAATAGCTTGGCTCGGGGATCGATGGCGGCTTGGAAGTCGTCATGGGCTCGAGGCCGCCACTGCTCATATCGCGTAGGATGCTCGGTGCTTTCTTGCCTTTTACCGGCTGGGGACTGAGCACCCCTGGGGCCGACTGTGCAATATAAGTAGGTGACCTCACATCCCCGGAACCAAAGGGCAATGGACGTGATGGGATCTCGCGACTCACTCCTCCCGCACCGCCCTCTCGCCTCTCCCCTTCGTCACCGCCACCGAGCTTCTTCAGCAGTACATCCGATTGCTGCTTGGCCAGCTTCTGGAGCTGTGCTAGTGGATCCTGGTGATTTAGCACCAAGTCAGTCAACTCACACAGGCAGTCTGCAGGCCCCCATCGTCTCCCATGCACACATACCCAGTCGGACTGCGCCGGCACGCCTTCAGCTTCAGGAAGTTGCGTTGCCCCTTCATCACCACCATGCTCCTTGTCATCTCCCGACCAGAACGATTGGCGATGGACTGGAGCGGGTGTAACTGGCAAGCTGGGACGCTCTACCGCGCTGGGGAAGTCGGTGAGCTTCAATCCACGAAGCTGCATACCGCTGCGATCGTCCTTCCATGCACTAGTTGATGGGCTCTTGATACGCCCTAGTGAACCTGAGCTTTTCCCACGTCGGTGGCCACGTAAGCCATCGACATAGCGCTCAATCTCTGGCACCTCATCCCAAGCATTGACACGTGGGAAGGACGTCCAGGGATCCGATGGAGTGATTTGCACAGTTGGAGTAGTTGGTGTGGATGCCTCGCTTTTTGTCTCGGTTGTGGACGAGGCTACACCAGAAGACTCCGCAAGAGCCTCAGTTTTTGCAGATGACTCTGCTGTAGGCTCTGATCTGGACTCGACGATGGGCTCTGCTTCCGGGGGTGGAGGTTCCGGTTCTCCGGCGAAGGTCCTTGTTGGAGGAGGTCGATTTCGTTCCCAGGGGAAGATTTCTGCAGGCCGCTTCGAACGGGAGGCCGGAGGCTCCTTCGGAACCTCATACCACATGTTCTTTGGTGGGCTGGGGTATCGCTCGGGCGGGACAAACGGGGTCGTATCCTGAGACATCTCGTAATGGGTTGAGGGGAAGTTGATCGCTTCGGGCCTCGAGTCTGCAGGGGGCGGTTGTCTAACAGCGTCAGTGATTCCAGCTCGGGGGGTGGAATAGTAGTTGGCGTTGGACCTACCTTTGGGCGTCCCAGCTGTGCATTGTGATGTGTGGTGGTTCTTGTCTTGGCTCCTCATGGTGCTGCACCTGCGGTGCTCCTTGATGGTGATGTTGATGCTCGGATGCGTGGTGTTCTGGGCGATGCTCACCCTGAGATCCGGGAGCTGGCTCGCCATGGGAGACCAAATGCGGCTCATTGGGAGCCGAGCCAGGGACACCGTGATCGTGGTGCGGTTCATAGTGATGCCCAGAATCATGTGGGTGATGTTGGTACCCTTGATCATGCGCGTCATGGTGCGCATGATGTTCATGACCCGGGGGCGGAGGATGAGACTCCCCTGAAGGAGCAGAGCTCTGATATTCGCCAGAGGGCTGCTCATGGGCTGCCGGTTGAGGATGCCACTCGCCTTTCGTGAAGTACTGTACATATTGGGGAGCAGGAGGTGCCGTTTCAGGAGTAGATTCCTAAGAACACGTTAACGAACATAGGTTTTTCGCCGCGCATGACAACGAAAACTTACTTGCTGTCTGTAGTGTTTGTCATAGACTGCCCACCATCGCCCTACCATCTCGTTGAAGGGATCACTTCCGTAAGGGACATCTCGACCCGTGAACCACGGCTTGCTGGAGCCGATAAAATGCACCATATTGATGCTGGATTGAAAGTGCCGGTATGCTGGGACATATTGGTAGTGAGCAGACGGGGTCACGTTGTAGGTGAAGCTAAGACGGTGGTATTGGTTGCCAAAATGCATGTTGATCAGACCTTGATCGGCGCCATCGAACGAGATGCCCCTCTCAGCCATGGCAATCATGGCATAAAAATCACCCACGTTGGGCGTTAAAACCATAACACCCGTGTTGAAGAGGTCGGGCCATCCGATGTCGGGGGCTGCAGAGAAAGCATGCGGAATGTCGAACAGTTCATCGGGAGCCCGGTAGGCGACAATGTCGGCGTCGATATAGACAATCTTTGAAAACTGGGTGAGTTTCCAGAGATTGATCTTGGTAAAGGCTGAATGCAGGTCGCCACGGTTCATTAGGTACAAATTGGCCGGGTGGTCATTGCGAATGCGCGGCACGGGGAAGACGTAGTCGTATACTGCCTAAGGAAGCAATTGGTCAACACCAGAGGCTTGGAAGGTGCGTAGGCAATTGGGAGCTCACCTTGAGCTGGGTGATGGAGTCGGCAGACACGGAGTCAAGCGTGACCATTACGGCCAGCTTGTGGTGAGTTCCAGCATCGCGAATAGAGTGGGCGAGGACCAAGGCACCTGTGGAGGGATCAGTCAGAGGTCGACGCAGCATGGGGGCCAATTGTCAGGAATTGACGAACCAGGGAGGTATGAGTCGCTCAAAAGAAGCTATTCACGGGTCAGAAGGCGGGTTCTGCGGCGAGTAGATGTGCTGGGCAGCTCGGAGAGTGCGGATAGGAGACAAACCGTAGCATAGACCTGCTCCCCGCTTGGACCTGTTGCGGCCATGGCGGCGTACTTGGCCAGCTGTAAGACAAACCTTGGAGCAAACTGCCCAGGTCAGCTACAGATTGGAGAGGCCGGTCAGCAACCCATGGATGGGAGATTGGCAAGGAGGAGTAGCCGGGAGAGGGAGCTGAAGGCGGAGGTTGAGCGTGTGTCGCGGTTGATGGAGCGCGTCGATTAGAAGCCGAGGGGTCGAGGTAGGAGAAGAACAAGAGCTCGACCACCAATGCTAAGCCAGAGCAAGATTAGTTCGTTTTGGAGTATCGTCTCTATTTTCTCGTTTGGCTCGAGACGATGGACCGTCGGGAAGAAGAGGGGAGAAGGAAGAATCAAGCTCTGCGGCGGGAGGTGACGTGACGTGAGGTTGGAGAGGACAAAGAGAGCAAGACAGAAGAGAAGAGTCCGTCCGTCCTGGTGATGTGATGATCCGATGATGCCCTGGAGGGGGGGAACTTGCTAGTCTACCTACCTGGTCCCGGGAGCTCCTGTGGGGCGGGGCACGGGCACTTCAGGGATTGTCGCTTTTAGTGCAGCAGGCGGCCCCCACAGGCGGGCATGAACGCCAAACTGCTCCCTGCAATTTGGACAAGCTTCAGCGGATAGCCTCGCCAAGCTCCAGGCTCTGTGGCTCTGTAGCACCACGGAGCGCCCCAAGGGCTATTTATTTTCTTTTGTGCTCAGGAACCGAACTCTGCTGTAAGCCACCGCGTGCTGGACAGAGTAGGGCGTTCCAGAAGCGCCGAGGAGGTCAAAGTGTGAGGGTCGCAGTGCAGCTGCAATCAAAGCAGGGGCTTTTGGTTTCTGTTGGCCTAGCTCTCGGTATGGAATGAATGGGTGAGAGAGCCCGTCTTTTTTTTTGGTCTGCTCGAGGCCGTCCCGGGGCGCAATTATAGATGAGATGGGCACTGGACCGTTTGGGTATTTAGCAGCAGGACTCGGGATGGGCTTCCACCAGTGGCGGCGGCCCTAGCAAATCGCCACTAATTTCAACGGCTGCACGATGATGGAATTCCTCGCTTGGCCCCGATCTCGCTTTGGACACTGTCCTGTCGGGCTATTTGCAACCCAATCAAGACCGAAAAACTCTTCATTCGCAGATTTTTCGTCGAGGGATTTAATAGTTACCACCCGAGATCATTTTACATGCAGTTTCCAGTGCACCTCAATTTCATCCAGCGTCGTGATAAGGTGATGCGGCGCTGCATCCAGCCCAAACTGGGTATATTCCCTTGCCTGTTGCTGCAAGTATGCGACGCGCCCTCGTATCAACAGTTCTGGCTGGACACGCAATCTCAACCATTCCAGGCTCTTGATCCCTTGATGGTCGGCACATAATTGCATCTGCCCGGAGCCTGCAGAACCCCTTTCTATCCCTTGGACCCTATAAAGACATGCAATCTCCTCCATGTCGGCGGCGGATGCCAGTCGCGAGAGGTTGTGACGTTGTCTTGCAGACATGACACCTTACCCCGAGTTCTACCTCGAACCAGATTTCTACATCATGGCACCGAGACGGGGAAATGATCGGGGCAAATACGCCCGAGTGAGAGAGACACAGCGAGTCAAGCGTCATACCAGTCTGTCTCATCCACTCCCGAGGAGAAGACGCCTCCATCTCAGAGCCCCTCCCTTTCCCCAGATCCCACAATGCCGAGATCTGCGCTGCGCCCACATGCCCGCCTGCATGGTCTAGACGATTACATCTCAACTCGGCCTGGTCTCCCCTCGTATGAAGGCCATTTCTGCACATCACGCGAGGTCACCTGCATAGTCCGCGTGAGCTGCCTTTGCATCATCATGACCTCTTTTTCTTCTAGAAACCGGGCCACGATTTACAGCTTTGCCCATCACCAACTTTCTGGCCTGCTCTCGCTATTGGGAGCGTCTCGGCCACGATCGAACATGTCCCCTCCCCTCCCCTCCCTCTTACACCTGGTTTAGATCCCAATAATCAATCCCGTTCAGGTACCCGCCTACAATGTCTCACCCCTCCTGTCTTGCCTGTGCCCAAACCCAAGCCACAGCGACCCTTTCACCACCCATTCAGAACTCCATGACGCCAACTTCATAAAAATAAACTCCTCACCCGCTCCCCCGCTCCCGTCATAAAACTTCCCCTGAAAACGCATTCCGTTGTTAGACCTACATATCCTTCTTGAACGCGTGCTCCGGCTTGTGTGTCGTTTCGTAGTCAATATGGACGTACGCCCGCTCAACGTCGGGCAGATCCTCCAACTTGGACTGCAGCGCCTCGGCCACGTCGTGGCTTTCCTGCAGCGTCTGCGTAGGATCCATGACAATGTCCACCTCGGCGATCAGCCGAGGGCCAGAGTGGTACACCCGTACCGTATCAATGCCCAGGATGGCGTCCGAGTGCGTTACGCACACGTACGTGATGAGCTGCTGCGTCTCAACCGACGCCGTTACGCCGACGACGAGGAGGAACTCTCCAAAGGCAGTGCCCAGCCAGATGCAAGAGATGAGTACTGACAAGAGAATGGCGCCCATAGGGTCGATCCACCAGAGCAGCTTGGCACCGCCGACGGATGTCAGGATACCAAAGCCGTTGATCAGTAGGTCGTTCCGGTGGTCTTGCCAGAGAATGTTGACCTGGCTGTACTTGTCCTTGAGGGCCCAGCAGTAGAGGAACAGCGCAAACTTTGTGGCGAAAGCGCAGCAGACAGAGATAACCGAGGGCAGGTAGAACTTCTTATCTTCCTTCTTCTGGGCCAACTCCTGACAAGCAAAAGCAATGATGATGAGGGAGACGGAAATCATGAGGAAGCAAAAGACAATGTTGCCCACAGTCTCGAGACGGGCCTTGCCTGCGGGGAAACGGCGGGGATCGACACGGCGGATAGCTCGGGCGGAGAGAATGAGGGTGAGGTTGCTAAGGGGGTCGAAGATGGAGTCGGCCATGGTGGTGAAGAGTGAGAGGGAGCCCGATGAGATGGCGGCGTAGAGCTGTACGGCAGACAGGACAACGTTGGCGGCGAAGGAGCCCCATACGGCGATGCGGAACTTGAGCTGGTCCTCGCCGTGTTCCTGGCGGGCTTCGTCGCGGTGCTCCTCGACCGACTTGAGCATGCGCTCGATGGCGGCGTTCTGGTTCTTGTAGAAGCCCTGTAGCTTTCGCGCCTTGACCTTGGAGCCGACCTTGTCGGGGATGCACTTGCGACTGCCAACGCCATCGCGCTTCCGGGACGTATTGGCCTTGATGTCCTCGATATCCGATTCTGTCTTGTACGCGCGCGCGAGGCCGTACGGGTCTGGGTCTAAGCAGCTGGGCTGGCGGCGACCAGTAGCGGTGATCTGGCTCTCGACGTCTGTCAAGTGAGAGACGTTCCGCACAATGGTCTCGTTGTCGTCAGCAGTGGCGGGCTCAAACGCAGTGCTCGAGGCATGCCGATTAGTCGAGTGCCGCGAGCTGCTGCGGGGGCGATCAATGGATTGGAGGTGAATGGCGAGCGGGTAGGGAGCAATGGTGCTGGAGTCGTCGGATGTCATGATGGGCGACTGTGTCTCCAATCGAGTAGGGAGCGGTGAGAAGGAACAAGTGAGACGCAGAAGAGCCACGGGGAGCACGAGGAGCACGAGGAGCCACAGAATTCTCAACTGAGCAAGTGGAAGAGGTGACAAGAGACGGAGGTGAGTGAGGCGGCAACACTAGAGGGAGAGGGGAAGCTGTTTGAGAAGACCGACACAACCCGGCTCTGGATATTGAAGAAGACCGGGAGACCGGGAAGGGAGCGGCGATGCTCCTGGGAATATCAAATACCCGTCTAGAGATACCTAGAAGAGTGAGCAAGTAAAGATACTGCGGATGTAAGAACAAGGCCCGAGGAGCGGAGTCGAATCTCGCTCCTCAACAAAGATATCTTTATTAGCGTCGCCAGGAGCCAAAGCGATCGTCACCAAGCTCGACCGGTCACATGTCTTGGCTCCCCAAATGGATAGAACGAGATTGATTTGAGTAACACTGATCGATGGCCACGTCAAACCCGGCCCGGCCTTTCAATATCCAACCAACCAGCCATGGCTTCTGTTCTACCCACGTGGGTCGGCATAATTGCGAGCCAGAGAGGCGAGGATATAGGGCCTGGGCATTTACGTCAATAGCGTCTTTTGCCGCTCGAGTCGGTCAGTGGGAATCATGCGCTGGGACATGATCGCCGACGGAAAAGAAGAGGTCGCCCAAGACGGATGCGTTAACAGCAAAGCATAGAGCTGCACTTGCAGCTGCGATAGTGCTAGGGCGTGGGGTACTTGAGCGAGAGCCAGCAGGGGTCTAGTGAACCCCCGCTCCAAGCTTCTGGAGCGGAGGCTCACCTCCGGACGCGGTGGGAGACGCGGGAAAAGTGGCTGCTATCATTGTGAAAAAGATTGAGGATGGGACGAGGTTGAATCAAGCAGCGGATGAGGTTCAATTATAGTCCACAACGGCCCCGGCATGTCAAGAAAACGGCCGGGGCTGGACTCCGGGTTCCGTAGCTTTTCGTGTCTCCAAAACAACCTGGGTTTCGGGCGACCTCGGAACGGGACACGGCGCCTCCACTGGCTGCCCGCCCTGACGCAACATGCAAGCGATCCTTACTGCGTGGCATCGTCCGAGGAATTGGCCGTAGTCTGCAATAGCGCCCAAATAATTTAGCGGATACAGCTTTATCTATTGGCTTGGCAGCGAGGAAATGGCGACATGGTTGGAGATGGGCCGTCTATGTTGGTTAGGCGTCGAGAATTCAGCCAGCCACTATCGATTGCCATTGTGTTGGAGCACATGTATAAATATTGAATGGTCCCTCTAGCTTTCTCTGTAGAACAGTACAGCACGTGCGCCAACATCAAGTCACGCATGTATCACCACCTCGCTCTTATCGTACAAGACCCCAAACTCCCCGAGCCCAGCGGCTTCTCCTGACACAGCACGGTGACTACCTCGACGAACGGGCGAGCTGCCTATAGCTTCGCCTCGAGCCGCCTGCCATCCTGGCTCCTCTCCAAGATCCAGTCGACAACGTCCCTCGCAAACTCGTCCTGGCATAGGTCCATATGCAGCTTATGATAGCCGCCCTTGTACGTCTTGATCATCTTATCGGCAATGTCCTGGCGCTTCGCGAACTCGATGGCTGCCTCGTAGCTGCAGGCCTTGTCCGTGTCCCCGTGACCAAGCCACAGCGCCTTCACCTGATTCCCTAGCTTGATCGAGCCCGACTGGAGGGCTGCTGTGCGATCTAGCAGCGCCGCCAAGCCCTCCAGAGTGCCTGTGTCGTGGCACAATGGATCTTCTCTGAAGCTTTTGACGACGTCAGGTTTTCGTGTCAGGTTCACGGGGTCCAGGACATGCTTGATCTGGAACCGTGGGAGGAGTCTGCCAGCAAGTCGTCCTACAGCGATCTTGAGCCAACTGGGGTCTTCTTCAGGCGCAAACCCAATGAACGGCGCCTCCAGGATCCAGCCGCGCACTTGGCTCACGAGCTCGGCGTATTTCGGGTCAGCCGCGAGTGTGAGGATCTCGCCGCCGCCCATCGAGTGGCCTAGGACAAAGACTGGTACATCTGACGGCAGCTTACTCTCGAGAAAGGCGGCGATGTCGGCCACGACCTGGGACGTTGGGCCAGTTTGGCCCTTGTCGGAGGGTTTCTTGACACTGCGGCCCCAACCACGCTGGTCAAAGCCAAAGACTTGGATGCCCTTAGATGCTAGGATGCGGAAGACTTCATTGTGCCAGTTGATGTGGTCGCTGAAGCCATGGACGAAGACGACCTTGGCACGGACAGGACACTCGGGCTATTATTTGATCAGCTCCTGCTCTAATTTCCTGAATCTTATGGTGAGGTGGCATCGCTTACTGTCCAGGTCTTGGTGTAGAGGCTGGTGTTTCCCACCTCAAACGTGCCTTCGGTCTCGGCCGACATGATGCAGCTACTAAGCCGAGGGGCGCCGGATGAGTGAAAAGCGCCCAAACTTGGATGATGGCGAGATCTTGAACAGGAGCTGTCACTGTCGACAAGGACGTTTGTTAAAGGTAAAAAAGAAAAAAACAAGTCTTGTCTTTGTCTGCCTTTGAGCTGATATGGCAGGGTGTGCTGTCTTCGGGTCATGCCGCGCTGAACCAAATCTGGGTCACATGTGACAGCCCATGCCGAAGCGTCAAACTACGATATATCCATTGGCCTCGCAACACTAACGAGGCTTGAACGGTGCCGCGCTATAACATAGCACTCATTATACTTTTATTGAATGCGCGAATATCGAATTTCCAACCTTGCGGGCAGAATTCCATGCCTCCCAGTTCGTGCTGAACGCCGAGCCTGCCGGACCAACCTCGTTACGTCAACACTATCTTCAATACTAATGCTCGGCAAGGTACAAATATAGGACTCTGCTTTCTATTCACGCCTGTCCAACCTCTTCCCCATACCCCTTTAATCCATTTTGTCCATTTTTTGGGACCGAATAACCAGACCAGACCGACGCCAATGAAAGTAGGGTACCTGTCGAGTGGAGTTCTCTCCGCAGCTGTTGGCAGAAGCATCATCTGCTGTACCGTAGCGGCCCCGACGTAGATATCAGGATATGTAATGTACATGATTCGTCTAAACCTTCCTCCCCCAATAGCCCGAGGCAGGGCTTGTCGTAATACATCCTTGCGAGAAAGGGTGCTTGCTCTATCCCAATCCAGTCATCTCAGTGACGCTTCTCCTCGTCCTTCGCGTCCCTCTTGTCCGCCTCTTGCTCGAAAACCTCCGTGTCATCATCCTCATCTGGCCTCTCCAGATCATCAACAAGCTCCTCGGCCTCGGTGATGTGGGCCCGAGAGGCGGCATTACCCTTGTCGGGCACCTCGCCGCCACTCATCTGCCACTCCATTAGCCTGCTGAATGCGCTCTCCTTGTCTGCTGCAAGCTGGTGATAGCTGCCAATCTCAGCAACCTTGCCCTCGTTGTTAAGAACGATGATCTGGTCGGACCGCTTGATGGTAGAGAGGCGATGAGCAATCGAGATGGTCGTGTTGCGGCCACGGAGCAGGCCAGCGAGGGCCTCGTTGACCAGCGTCTCTGATTCGGCATCCAGAGCAGAGGTAGCCTCGTCGAGGATCAGAATATCGGGGTCCTTGAGGAGAGCTCGCGCAATGGCGATACGCTGCTTCTGTCCTCCAGAGAGTTGCGATCCACGGGCCCCGACCTGCGTCTCTAGACCCTCGGGCAGATCGCTGACGAAGTTGCAATTGGCTCGCCGAGCGGCAGCAACGATCTCAAAGCGGCTCGCTCGAGGTCTTCCGTAAGCAATGTTCTCGGCGATGGTACCAGAAAAGAGTACAGGTTCCTGCGAAACCATGCCGATTCGTCGTCGTAGGGACTTGATGTTCATACCAGAGATATCCTGACCGTTAATAGTGATTGAACCAGACGTTGGATTGTAGAAACGCAGGAGAAGTGAAGCCACTGTCGACTTGCCTCCTCCCGATGGACCTACGACACAGACGTTGCTCCCTGATGGAATCTCAAAGTTCAGGCCATTGAAGATCTTAACAGCTGGTCGGGTCGGATAAGCAAAAGACACATCAGTGAACTTGATGGGGCCCTGAGCCGATTTGACCTGGACGCCGACTGTCTGATGAATTCCGGGTCTCCGATCCTGAAGTTCAAACAATCGACTGGCGGCACCTACTCCCTTCATGAGTTCCGAGTAGAAACCCGACAGACCAAACAGGCTGGAACCTGCAAAGGCCGTGTACATCATGAAGGAGGTTAGATCTCCAAGCGACATGGACCCGTTTCGTACAAAGCTACCTCCCACGACCAGCATGGCCAGGATAGTCATGTTGCCGGCCCAACCAGTCGAAGCAAAGAAGGTTGCCGCGATCAGCGATTCCTTTTTACCTAGAGCAAATATCTTCCTGATCTGGCGGTTGTACCGGCTGACCTCCTGCACCTCACCGACGAAAGCCTGGCTGGTCTTGACGTTGCCAAGACGCTCTTCAGCAATCTTGGTCAGGGTACCCAAGTTTTTCTGGATCGACCTGCTGACATTCCGAATAGCTCGTCCATACAAGAAAGCGCCCACCGCAATGGGAGGGAACATTAGTAGCAACAGGCCGGTAAGCTTAGGGCTCGTCCAGACCATGATAGCAAAACCAGCACCTCCACTGAAAAGGGCACGAAGACCATCACTGAGATTCTGGGTCACTGACTTGCCAACAATCACGGTATCGGAGCTAAGGCGTGAAATGAGATCTCCCACTCGGTTCGCATCGAAGAATTCGGCGTCCTGAACGTATGTACGTCGGTAAAGCTGAGACCGCAGTCTCGCGACAACACGCTCGCCCACGATTCGGAGGAGAACCACACGGCCAAAGTTAGCCATAGCACCGAGGGTTAGGATGGTACCAAGGCCAAAGAAGAACTGGTTCATGGTTAATCCAAAGAGGCGAATATCCTCAGCTTCGCCCTTGGTAGCGAGATCCAAAATTCGGCCGACAGAGAATGGAATGGACATGGTGACGCTGGAGGAGATGACAAGGAAGACAAAGGCAATGGCAAGCCATCGAAGTTCCGGACGCGCGATCCTGATTAGCCGCCAGATCTCATCGAAACCTGCCTTGCCCCGTACCTTGCCCTCCTTGGACAACTTGGCAGCCAGATTGACTTGCGCAGCCCGGGCGGCCTTCTCGCTCTTGGCAAACTCATGCTTATGTTCTTCTTGAGCGAGATCTCGCTGGGCCTCAAGCTCAACGGGCTTCTTGGCTCCCTCCTCGACTTTGGTCTGAATCTCCTGGAGTAGGCGAGGCGCTGTTGAGAAATGGCGCAAAGCCTTGGCCACTGAGCTGTGCTGAAGAGGCTGCCCATGCAGTCGGTAAAGCTGAGTTCGGGATTGAGTGTTGAGCGCCGGTGATCGGAAGGCAGCGATAGAGAAGGGCGGCAGGGCGGTTTGGCAGGTCGAAGAGGCGTGAAAGAGCCTCGCCTGGACAAGGGGAGCGTCGGACTTGTAAAGGGAAGCTGCCAATGGACTCCGCGATGCGGCGAGGGACACTTGTGAGGATAACGGAGAGGTCTCGGCGACGCGCGGGAGCAGCACCCGGCGTGCTACTCCCGAAACCATGGTGACGGTGGGGGATTTTTCAGACGCCCACTCAGCGGAGCATGTTCAGACGCCGCGCTGGTCGCCAGGTCGAGGGGTTGAGCAAAGCAGGGCCGAGCTGGGCCGTAAGAGTCCGTAAGCTGGAGATGTGTGTATGTGCGAAAAATCAAAGCTGAGGAGGTTGCGATGCCGTCATCGCCGCGGCATTTCTCAGCTTCCGACGTTGCGACAAGCAAATGGAAGGCTCAAAATTTAGGTGGGCCCCCGTCGCGCCCGTGGCGTCCCTCGGTCGGAGCTACCCCCTCTGAACTCCCGACCGATCCGACTGACCGAATGGAGTCGGTTTGTGCCCGAACTTGATGCTTATAACTCCGAATTATCGCGGCAATTTGCTGACTGCATCGAGATACCAATGTTGTATCCTTGTCAATGGCTGTCTTGAATTAATTGACGAGGAAGAATAGGTAGAAGTGTCGTAGCATGACACTTCAGCCAATCCAGTTTGCAACCAATGGTGCGGTGGTAACTATACGTTACTAACAATACATGATACACCACCAATTGATCCAATCTTTCCCTATACCGTAGCAAGCGATCCTGCTTATGTTGTTTCCTGATACAAGAGTAGAAATACATATGAGTTTGGAGAGAAAACGCGGGACATGACCATCGAATTGTTTTGACGCACGCCGCGACATGAAACCCGATCCCGAGACGCCAACCTACGTCAGCAAAAACTGTTCCGGATTATGACTTGGGACCCTCCTTGAGCATTTCAGCGACATCGGCATCAATGCCGTCATCTCCTCCCAGGTCAGGAAAGTCATCGGTGTCGTCGACACGGCGCCGCTTATTCGATCCATTGGTTGAGATTGGCAGCGATTGGTAAGACGGAGCTCCTTCTGCAGCTGCAGCGGCTAGGTCTTCTTCTGGGCCCGACGTCACGGGCGTGGGTGAGTCGAGGGCCTCCATGGCAGGAGGAGTGAGTGCCTCCATCTCCGGCCTATCTGGCTCCGGGGGGGTGCCAGATGCGTCTCCCTCTCCTGGCGAACCGTTGCTGTCCGCTGGGCCCAGTGCTCGCATGATACCAACTTCCACCTGATGCTTCTTTTCTTCGATCTCGGTCTTGCGGGATGTTAACAGGGCCGCGGCGGACTTGTCTTGCTCTAACACGGCGCGATTGGCGTCAAGTAGCTTCTCTAGACCGGAAATAAGACCTTCTCGTGCTTTCACGCACTCCGCAACTGCACTCTCTGCATTGGCTAGGGTCTTGAGAAGACCATTAAGGCGAGCGGCGTAAACTGGAGCCGATGGCACGGGCGTTGATGCGTCCGTTTGCTTCTCATACTCTTGGTTTGCCGACGTGATTGTAGTTTTTAAGGGGATGCTCAACTTGGTGACATTCTGATGGGCAGAGACCAAAGGTGCAAACTCGGCTGGAATAGGAGGCGAGCCACCACCAAAGGGAGAGGCCCCAAAGCTAGGTTTGACCGTACCACGGGCTCTGTCAAGTTCTTTTCAACATGTCAGCATTGGCCTTTTACCCAGTGATTCATGTGCAATTGACTGACCGTCGATACGAGCTTCAACGGCGGCCTGGATTGGAGCTTCAAAGATTGCTCTATCCTTCCAAACATCCACTACACGTTTGAGTTTTCCTTGGAGTTCAGCAGGTGCTCCCTTGTAAGCGATAGAGATGGCCTCGGCAATGACCGGAGAGAACGCGATGATAAAGTCGTCCTTATGACGGATCTTAGACTGCTGGGCCACCTCTGCACAGCAAAATTGTTAGCTGATACCGACGTGTACAATAGCGACAAGGAAACACATGCCGTTCGCGAGGTAGACCAAGCTCAACCTCTTGGTGCTGGACGAATCCTTGAGGCGCTGTACCCAAAGCTGTACCGTACGATCTGCATGCCTCCTGTATTTTCTGTTAGTCCAACGATTCACGTCTGAGTTGTCTAAATGACCGACTTACCGGTGAAACATGATCCATTGTGCAGCCGTGGCAATGCTGTCATGGCTCTCGTTGAGCGATGACAGGCGCGCCAGTACGGAATCGTCATTGTAAGCCATATCGTCTGCGACAATCTCCTATGTAATAGGAGGCAAATAGAAAATTGCGCCGATTTGAGTCCGCCTAGCCTCAGGTGAATGTAAGAGATGGCGTAGGGTATCAATTTAAGAGGCAGACTTGACGCCGTTGCTGTGGTACCACTTGAGATCGTCTACGGCAGCTACTTGCAGGGGAGATTGTTCACGGCTTGCGCCAAGCGGCTCCCTCACGAAACCCGCCCAAGTGGGAGCTGATTGTAGCCTGATTTGCCTGAATATGCTTGCCGTAAGAGTGAGGGTGATGCGTGACCGAAGTGCGCGATGAGATAAAATGTTTTTTCCCTGGTAAAACGAGGAGAGTTTATAGAACAGGAGCTTGGTTGAGCATCAAGATAAACATCCGCTAAGACAAAAGTAGCTCATAGATGCATGGTTTCATGTGAGCATACGGCATTATTCAATATTTTGGCCCCACCGAGTAGGCTGTTTTGGGCAGCTGCCACTCACCGCCCGGCAAATTCCACCTCATCAGCTAGGATGGCCTACTTGGCGAGTACCTGAATAGGAGCATCGCAGCAACAACAGCATCATCACAGTCTTCGCCTTCAACGAGTGGTTACCGCACGCGAACCATCATCTTGCCACTTCACCTAAGCAGCTGCGCACAACTATTTTGAGAGCACCAGACCCTCGCGCATTCCAAAATGGCGGACCGATTCCCATCTCTCGAGGACTTTGATTCGGGGGGTAAGTCCATGACGGGTGGTTGGGTTAATACAAGAAAGGAGAGCTGACGTGGAATGACCAAGCGCAAACCGATATCAAGGATCCCTCCGCCGACCCCTCGACTGACGATTTTCTTGCTCGCGAGAAGGCCATCCTTGGCGAGGATGCAGACCAGTTCGTGACCAACGATGACGCTGCTGCCTTTGCTGAGTCTGAAGGTGATCTGCTCGGCGGTGTTGGTGGCAACGAGCAGTCAACATTCGAATCTCAGTTCCCCGATCTGACCCAGCCCGATGCGGTAAGTTCTCATTTGGAAGAGACTGTCGATGCAGGAGCTGATGCCTACATTTAGGGTACTGGACTCGCGCCCGGCGGAACCGCCGTTACTGGACCCTCCGTCAGCTACAACTCGGGATATCAAGCATATGCAGAGGAAGAACAGGAGCCTGAAGTCATCAAGGAGTGGCGCGATCGTCGAGATGCCCAGCTCGCCAAACGTGCTGAGCAGTTTGCCGCTCAGCGAGAGGAGACGATCAAGGAGGCCCAGCAGAACATCGATGACTTTTACGACAACTACAACAACAAGAAGGAAAAGGGCATCGCGCAGACACGGAAGGAGGCCGAAGAGTTCCTCGCGAGCCGAGAAGACACTGTTTCTGGTGGCACCAGCTGGGATCGCATCGCCAAGCTGGTTGATGTGAGTGGCAAGGGTACCAAGGGCGGTGCCGCTGGATCCGGGAAGGAGCGTTTCCGGGAGTTGCTCCTCAGCCTACGAAAGGATGAGAAGGCGCCTGGCGCCACGGGCTACTAGAGTGAGCTCGACTGGTTATCCGTCCCCCTAACTAAGGATGGAAAGTTGTTGGTCGGTGCAGAGCACTAAACCTCTCGCATCTTTCTGTCGATGCATGCACTTTCCGATTTCCCCATGCTGTATTCTAGAGTTTAGGAGTCCTGGTTTAATGGCAATGACGTGTGAATAGAGAAACACGGTCCAAGGGTATGTATGCTCTGGGTCCAGGAAACACGCAAAATGATGTTATGCCCGTGAGGTTATAAGATCGACTTCATCTCCATCTATTGACACACTGGACTAGTCATATTGGCCCTCCATCGTCCTGCAAGCTATATGACAATCAATGAGGTTCCATTGTTTAAGAGCCGAAGTAGGAGTTGTAGCCGAGGACCTTGCGGCCGGCACCGTAGAGGGTGACTAAATACCCGTCAGCAGAGCCCACGATATCAAATTCCACAAGCTTCTTATCGCAACTTACCACCGAAGGTACCCCAAAGGACGAGGACGTAGGGGGTGAGGAGGACACGGCTGCGGGGGTTCTATCGTTTCGGTCAGCGGGAAGGTCGGTGGGATAGTGAGATGATCAATCCGGTCGTACAATCCTCCACACGCGGATGTGGTTGTTGTAGGCGTTCTGGTAGAATCGCTGGTAGTGAGGCACCGGGTTCTTGGCGTCGAGGAAGCTGGATGAGGGTTAGTGACGGATTCTCGTATGATGTGATGTTTCGCGATGCTCGGGGCTCAGCAATGGCCATTGACGTCGGTAAAGGCGGCTGCGGCCATCGCAAATATCGGCTATGGGTCAATTGAACCTACCCCATTTTGAAGGCGTTTAAGGAGAGGCGCGAGAGGCTTGGATGGTTGGGTTGGTGTGTGAAGTCGAGTGATGAACGGAGGATGTCGAGGTTCGGTTGAAGAAATGAGGCCATAACCTGATTGGAGCCGGGAGCCAGCATGACTCAGCACAGCTGCTGGCCTTCTCGTTGGTGGGTACCTGGTTCGGCAATGACCCACGTCTTCCATTACAGCGAGCGAGCTCTGACGCACGAATAAAAAAGATGTGGAGCTCCAGGTCTAGCATCTTTTGGATGGCAATATTGAATCGCTGGCTTTGCGACAATCCCCATGGTTTCGCAGCTGCCATCCATATGCGAACCAATGCGATGATCCGAGCCAGCCGAAGCTGATAGAATCTTCAACTGGCTATGTATCGAACCTTGAGCCGGATTCGACGGTTCCCTGCTGCAACAACTCGAGTTCACTCTGGCTTGAGCTACCGGTCCTTGACCATCACTGGCCAAGTCCGATCTCGGTGTCTAGCTATTGCGCCTCCGTTGGGAACCGGAGGCTTCTCGAGAAGCTGCACATGTTCTCAAGCCGCTGAGAGTGTGGCGACGCAGAAGAGATGGAGCTCAACCGCATCCAAAGAACCTAGGTCTGGATCTGAAGCTAGAGTATCAGAGAAATCTGAAGCAAGGCCGTCCGCTCCTCTGGGTATACGCCTACGCGACGGTGGAAGCTTTGAATCGTCTGTCCAGAACCCTGCATTAGACGAGGTTTCTATTTGGGAGCGCCGAATCGTCACGACTCGTCATGGGCATGGGGATCAAGGTGCATGGGACATATTTCTGGAACTTCGGAAGAATGGAGCTGTTCATCTGGTCACTGAGCCCCGGGCCGACTTTCTTCGCGACAATATCTTACGGGCAGCGTTGACAAACGCAGACCACATGGAAGAGTTGTTCGACTTTGCCCAGCAACTTCGCGACCAATACGAGTTTGAATGGCCTGAGCTGTACATGAAGGTAGTGCACTTCTATCTTGGCCAAGCCGACTACGACACTGCATTTCTCTGGCATCTCAAGTTGATGCCCATCTTTCGCCCTGACCTGGATAGCTTCGGTGCCCTTCTAACGAGCTTTGTCATTGACTTCTCTCCCAAGACCCAGAGCACTTTGACAAGGATGTATGTGTTCAACCCTTATCGGGACTTGTACGACTACGTTGTTCCGGCTCTATTTGACTCAGGCCAATCACATCCCGCTCGCGTCTGGAGGAAAAGATTTATGCTTTTCAATGACCATGCAAAATCATCAAAGTCGAAGCCATTCCTCGACTTTCTTTCTCGATACTTCTCCAAAGTACAGCTTACTCAAGAAGAATTGAGAGTCCTTGGGCAAAATCTCGGCACTGAGGGCGATCTGGAGGAGCCAATGCCAAGAGATCCTCAATCGGACCAGCCCAAGGGCATGTACAGTGACAAGTTTACAGCTCGTTGGTTTGCGAGCTCGTGGACTTCTGCGGAGTTCGCTATCAACCTCATGCACAAGCTTGGCCTTCGTGTTATTGGGCCACGATCGCTACAGTCTGTTGCGCTGAGAGAAGACGATGCTCGAGGCGTAACTGACCGTCTTACCCAACTTCAGAAGCTAGGAATCGCGATTTCTCCTACCCTCTACTGCAAAGCCCTCGTTGCTTTCGCTAGAAGAGGCGAAGACGAGTTGCTTAGAGACCTGTTGCATTGCGACATCCACCCCGATGAATTCGAGGACCCGGAAACACGGCAAATGCTGCTTGCTGCCTCGGCTAGACAGCAAGACTGGAAACGGGAACAGTTACTTCAAGAAGTAGAGGGCCTGGAGACCAGCACATCAGCCAGCCAAACGAGGTCTCTATCTGAACAACTCAACCAACACCTCAGCACAGCCCTGTCGAAGAATGGTCTGGCAAAAGTCAGAACAGTTCTTGATAAGATGGAGAGCTTGAACGTCAGCATGGAACAGAAGAACTCGGCTGGACTTTTGCACCGAATTTTCCAAGATATCTGGTATCATCCCAAATCCAGCAAACAAGGAGTACACGGCTACCAGGAAGATCCCCAGCTTGACAGGGCTATCCATTTGGCGTTGCGGGTAGCACGTCACGATGTTGCTGTCCCTATCAGATACTGGCAAATGCTCCTGTACAACCTAGGGCGTCTAGGGCGCTTCAATGAGCTTGAAGCCTTGAGCTATGAGATCTGCGAGCTATATAGCCCGGACCTTGGAGGTCTGATTCCAGTCCATTGGCGCGACATGCCTCCTAAACCAGGGGCAAATTCCAAGAAGACCGCCGAACCAGAAACGCCATCATGGCCTAACCACTTCTCTGAAGTAGAAGGGAAAGAGAAACAAAATCACTTTGCGGAGGAGTTTTGGAGAGCCGAGATGGGCTTTGCTGAGGAGCAAGCCGAAGACGTATCTAAAAAGTCCAAGTCGAGCAAAAAGCCCCGAGACAATTCGCAGAAACGGCACGGCAAAGCCGAATATGTGTTCTGCATCCCAGCCGACCTTCCATTTACAAACAGACAGCACCCGGTGCAAAAGATTTTTGATATTAGCCTGCAGCGCGCAATTCTCAGATGGGGATTCGACAAGACCTTAGCACAGGAGCCCACAAAGCCATCCCTGATGAAGGTCAAGCAGGCAGGTGTCCAAGACTTTGACTTGGCTTGCGGAGTACGTCTTCTGGCTCTACTGCGGGATAGGGGCGTCTACATTGACAAACAGGTAATACGGAGTGCCATGATCAAGCGCATCGCCGTGGCACACCTGCCTGGACGGGCGAGGGCTAGAGCTAGGGATGATAGGGAGCTCTCGCCGGCGAACATGAAGCGTCTTATTGATGAAGCATGGGGTTCCGAGATTCTACCCAGCGAGGCTCAACTAACGACTGAGATCAACAACCAGAAACCAAAGTTATGGAAAAACTACTCGAGGCTCTTTAAAAAGACATATGACAAGGATGGGGGCGATAACTAGGTCAGAGATAACGACGAGTTGCATGGCACCATTGCTCATGAGGCGTCATAATGAAAACTAAATCTAACCAGTGTAATATTATTAGGCAAAAAAAAACCGTGACTCCAGATCCACCGGCAAGATGCCCCTCATGACCTGCTTTACAATGTATTGGTACATGTATATAATAAAAGCTGACTCCACAAACGCTCCAGATTCATCAAGAAATCGCAGGGCCAGAGCACAGCAGCGGATATCCCTGGCATTGTCAATCATCAGACGCCGTCTAGCTGTGCTTCTTCGGCTTGATCAGCAGCAGGATGAATAACCCAAAGATGATAAGAATTAAGAGAAGGATGATCTTGCGCTTTGTCGTTCTCCGCTGGTAGCCAGACGCGACCTTGAGCTCCGTGTCGGCGGCTTTGACGTCGGTGTTCATGCGCTCGACATTGTAGTCGATGCGATCAAGCATGGTGCCTTGGTCGATGACCATGTTCTGGAGGTCACGGAACAGATCGGATAGTTCAATGATGCCCTGGGCGATGTCCTCAATCTCGCGCTCACGCTGGGCGATGACGGCATCGTTGGAGTGCAGCATTTTTTGTTGTGTGGCTGCTTGGAGAGTAGATTGCGAGAATGAACGGTCGGCATCGGATTCTTGTAGAGATGGGTCGAAGTATGAGCCTGGCTGGGGAGTGCTGGATCTCTCGCCAGGGCTCATAGCGCCGAGGCCGCCCATGCCACGAAGCTCTGGGATATAAGGTCAGACGAGAATATGAGTATGAAGGGTGAAACAAACTCTTTAGGTATGCACTCTGCTTCTTCCTGAAGTTGGCGCTTGCTTCCTGGACCCTCGCAGCAAGCGAGATCTGAATATTCTTGGCCATTGTTTCCTCGGCCCTGGTGATGGTGCCAGCATGCTGAGACTCGCGCACCATCTGCTCGACCCTCTGGATACAGCGATGGCAATCATGGAACCCCTTGGTGATCTCCTGAGTAAGCTTCTCTATCTGCGTCTCCTCAGCCTTCTTTGCATCCTCGTCGTTGAAGCCGGGCAGGACATGTTTCTGGTGCAGCTTATCGAGGCTCTGACCCTTGGTAGCGATATTGGCAAGCAAGTCCGTGATCTCATCGGAAACATCGGCCCAGCGAGGGGGGAGCAGGTCCATTTCAATTACGGCATCGCCATCGTCCTCGAATGCGCCGGCCGAAAGAAGGCCGCGACGGTCGTCGTTCGCATAGCTGCTGGTGTAGGCGTCGGCGAGGGCACCGCCGGCAGAGGCGCCGGGTCCGTATGGTCTCCGCTGGGTGGGATGGTGCGCGTACGACTGCCGGTAGGAGATGTATCTGATTCGCATTGTCAGCATGCGGCCTCGCGATGAACAGCGACAGGTTACAGTGGACATGTCCGTACAGGTTGGTGCGGTCTCGCCACATGGCGGACGCAGACTAGGATAGTAGCGACCGTCAAGGTGAGCAAGAATGTGGGATTGTGTCAAGCAGAGGAAGTTGCCAGAGGAGCGTCATGGGCCGGGTAAGGAGGGTATGGTCGTCGTCATGAGAGGGAAGATCGCGAATGGAGTCGAGATGCGGGTTGAGGCTGATACGTAGCTTGGCTCGGCTGGGAGCTGGAGCATTACGACACAGAATGGAGTCGGGTTGACAGGGATGGTCCCGAGGAGAGTCCTTGCCAATTTGGGAGTCTGCCGTCGTCGGGGCCATAGGTGGTACGTACCTACCGCGTCGCTCACCTCAGACGAGGCGGGACGGGAGCTTCCAGCACAGTGTCTGTGTCTGCACAGGCAAACTCCGCCGGCCCAAGGCCTCTCTGGAGCCTGGAGCCCCTGAGGGGTCCAGTCCCAGAGCCGCTGTCCTTCCTGCCTTAGGTACCTATTATTTCCCCCTGACCTTGGACTCTCCCCACGAAAGCTCCAAACCCGTGAAGCGAAAAGGTCCGATCTTTCTTGGCTCAAGAACCCCGCGGCCTCACAACTTGTCCAAGTCATCCTCCTCCTTCTCGTGCGATCGACACCCACCTTTTTTTACTATCCCAACCGTTGCTACCAACTACGACCAACATGGTGAGTTGCGCTCGTTGCTCCGCCTGGCTGCGCCATCTGTTCTCTGTCCATCGTCCTTTACCGCCTTGTCTCCTCTCGTGCCATTGCCGATAGGCATTGACCCCGCGGCGGGTTGGTGAGAGGGGCTGCAGCTGATGGTTTTGATGCTGTGTTTCGGATCTCATAGATTGACTGACTGACACGACCATCGCTGTAGGCCGACTCCCTCACCGAAGAGCAGGTCTCTGAGTTCAAGGAGGCCTTCTCCCTGTTTGTAAGTCTCCGTTGACCTCCCCATCGCCGCTCCGGCTGGCGTTGAGACTGTCGCTAACACTTTTGCGTAGGACAAGGATGGCGATGGTGAGTGATACTCCGCTCCCCTTTTCGCAGGGTTCTCCCGTCGGCCTCAGCCCGATTCTCGCACCGAACTACGCAAAACACTGAAATACTCCACGCTGTTCTATTTCCCATCCTCTCGGGGCGAATCATTTCCAGACGGTAGACTAAATGTTTCGCTCTAGGCCAAATCACCACCAAGGAGCTTGGCACCGTCATGCGCTCTCTCGGTCAGAACCCCTCCGAGTCCGAGCTTCAGGACATGATCAACGAGGTTGACGCCGACAACAACGGCACCATCGACTTTCCCGGTGCGTAATGGCTTAACAACTTGGCTGGCAGGTGCACCAGGACTAACATCAGTGGCAAGAGTTCCTTACAATGATGGCGCGCAAGATGAAGGACACCGACTCTGAGGAGGAGATCCGCGAGGCTTTCAAGGTCTTTGACCGTGACAACAACGGCTTCATTTCCGCTGCTGAGCTTCGACACGTCATGACCTCTATCGGCGAGAAGCTCACCGACGACGAGGTTGATGAGATGATCCGGGAGGCTGACCAAGATGGTGATGGCCGAATCGACTGTAAGTTGCTTCGCGTTCTTGTTGGCGACATATTGCCAACCAAGGTTTACTTTTACTGACGACACCCATAGACAACGAGTTCGTCCAGCTCATGATGCAAAAATAAGGGACAATACATTGATACCCGATCGAGCGAACCCTCGGCCATGCCATTCGTGCTTTCGCCAGTTGACGAACAGCCAGTGCGCATGGCACCAGAGGGAACACGGGGACTCTTCTTTATTTAATGGCAAAACTGCAAGCGATTCGGAGTGTATCTTCGATTGGTTGGGCTAAATGTGTGAGGAGTGGCTTACTTTCCGTGTTTACTAAACGTCCACGGCTGTTGTGCCATGGATTTCATGTACGTGGCTCACGACAACAGAGCAATTTTCTCACGTGGTCCCGGATATTGATGCCTATGTTGTAATTGTCTCGCGACGTTGGAATCTGTGACATGCCTAGCCGGTTGGATTGTGCAACCGCCAGCTGCGAGACTGTTGAGGGGAGGGAGGGGCAACGAGAGTGAGTGAAGGCTGGAGCGGTCAGAAATGCGGCGTGTTCCGCAGCCGCTGTAGGAGACGGAATGGATGTTTTCAGCCCTACAGCCCAGCGCAGCCAGCCCACTTGCTTTCTCATGGGTGTTAGATAATCAGGGGCTCGGTAGGTTCACGACCATGGCCATGGGCTTATCTCGACGGGACTTTGGGTGCTGCAATACATCCTACGTGGCATTGAGTGGCCAGTCGCAGGGCGTAGTGCTGTGCTCGTCCTGTTCAGGGGGCATGGTGATGATGAGTGAGCCCGCCCTCCTTTGTTGAGACCTAGGCATCTCGAGGCTTTTAGTGGTTGGCAGCCGCCTGCAGGTAGCAGCGCGCTCCAAGGCGAAGGTATTTGGCTAGACTCGGAGAAGGGAGCCCGGGTCAGCTTACGAGGGGGCGCTATGCCACATGCTGTAAATTGTTGCAAGGGATTGACCCCACAAGTACGAGTTGATCTCGTCAAGCAGGCTGTGAATTTGGCGGGCGATGGCAGTTTGAAGGCCACGTCTCACAAGAATTGCTGCTCTTGATGCATGAGCTGGAGCTTGAGCTTGAGCAGTACCAAGCTGAGGAGACGCGAGGGAATATGGCAAGCATGCCATGCTGTGAGACCCAACATCTAATGATGATAATGATGGTCTACTCTCCTCTCCGCATTCGTTCTGCACGCATACAGGACATGGGTGTCAACATTACATTACGATGGAACGCCAAGCAAGGGCAGCATTGATGATAAATAAAAGAGAGAAAAAGGGCCCTGTCATGTCCTGCAGGGCGGTGCATTCCTTTGCATGTGTTAGACAGCTTGTGCCAGTCAGCCACAGACACTCATGGACACGGGCGTTGGGTGGTTAGGCCTCGGGGCTTGCTTGCTTGGGAGGGTGTCGCTTGCCCTTTATACGAACGAGTCCAATAGCGCGAGGTTCAGCCGTATCAATCTGCCTAGGCTCGGCTCGAGTTAGATGAGGCTGATTCCCTTCGAGTCAAGACACTTTGCCAACCCAACCCAAACTTTTTGACAGCTGCAACGTCAATAGCTGCTTGACTTTGACCAGCCTTTTCCCATCTCGGGCCTGCCATGTGAGGTTCCGAATTGCGCCTCATTCTCTCACCTTGACCCTGCGTCGCCTCACGGGCCTCTGGCGCGTTTTTCGAAATGATTGGCCCTTTCCGGCGAGGTCGCCTCTGGCTTGGTGTCGCCGTCATCTGGACTCTGTGCTTCTGGTATCTCTCGTCCTCGGGCTCCTTCACTTTGTTCGGCGGCGGTGATCCTCTGGTTGGCAAAGGCGCCAATGCCTGGACGCGACGGGTTGCCAAAAATCCCATTGCGACTGACAAGTTGACCCCGTTACCCAAGGGCGGCGCCAATGTCAAGATCCCCAAGATCCAGGCAGACGCGCCAGCTGAGAATGCCGCAGCAAAGGAGCTTCGGCTGGCACGTCTGGCTGCAGTCAGAAAGAGTTTCGAGCACAGCTGGGGCGGATACTCGAATTACGCCTGGATGCACGATGAGGTGACCCCTCTTACCGGCAAGCAAAAGGACCCCTTTGGTGGGTGGGCTGCCACTTTGGTCGACTCCCTTGACACGCTATGGATCCTGGACATGAAGGAAGAGTTCACAAAGGCTGTCGCTGCAGCTGACGGGATTGACTTCACGAGGAGCTCCATGACCACCATCAACATCTTTGAGACCACCATCCGCTACCTCGGAGGATTCCTGTCAGCCTATGAGTTGAGTGGTAGGACTCACCCTATTCTTTTGAAGAAGGCCATCGAGGTCGGCAACCTGCTTATGTGCGCCTTTGATACCCCGAACCATATGCCCGTCACTCGATGGGACTGGAAGAAGTGAGTTTCGCCTTTGAGCGTGTTGCATTTTCTATTTACTCACGCTTCATACAGAGCTGCCTATGGCCAGTCTCAGTCAGCCTCGCGAGAGGCGCTGGTCTCTGAGCTTGGTTCCATGAGCCTTGAACTCACCAAGCTATCCCAACTCACCAACGATATGAGGTACTATGACGCTGTCAAGAGGATCGGGGACCAGTTTGAGTCTACGCAACTCAACACCCGCCTGCCCGGCATGTGGCCCGTAGTCATTGACGCCTACACACCGGCCTTCCACATGGGTACCGACTTCACCCTCGGAGGCATGTCGGACTCTTTGTATGAGTACCTGCCAAAGCAGTATCTGCTTCTAGGCGGCCATCTTGAACAGCCACGGCGGCTGTACGAGAACTTCATCCCAGTCGCCATGAAGCATTTGTTTAGGAAGGCACTGACGCCTTGGGACCGTCCCGTCATCGTCTCGGGGGACTACCAAGTAACGGATTTACCAGGCGAACAGCCCAAGTATAGCTCAGTCCCCCGAGGCCAGCATCTAACCTGCTTCGCTGGAGGCATGGTTGGAATGGCCAGCCGCATCTTTAATCGACCCAACGACCTCGAGATTGCCACTCAGCTAACAGATGGCTGCGTTTGGGCTTACAATGCCACGCAGACTGGGCTTGGCCCAGAGGTTTTCCACTTTATTCCCTGTGGGGGGATTGATACCGCAGACTCCAAGGACTGCATTTGGAGTGAGCAGCGGTGGCTCAAGGCAGTCGAGGAGCAGCACGCTGCCGAGTTCAAACCTCCGCCGATGAGAGCATCAGAGTGGAAGAAACCCTCTGTTCAAGATATTGTCAAGAAGCACAACATTCCTAAGGGTATGACGGCTGTGACTGATCCGCGTTACATCCTGAGGCCAGAGGCGATTGAGTCCATCTTCGTCATGTACCGAATCACGGGCGACTCGGACTGGATGGAGAAGGCGTGGACCATGTTCGAAACGATCGAGAAGGTTACACGGACGGAAATTGCTGCGTCGGCGGTGGACGATGTCACCAAGACGGAGCCGGTCAAGATGGATAGCATGGAGAGCTTCTGGCTGGCCGAGACGCTCAAGTATTTCTACCTCATCTTTAGTGATTTTGACGTTATCAGCCTGGACCAGTGGGTGCTGAACACGGAAGCGCACCCTCTGAGTCGGCCGGATGTATAGTAAGAAGGCCGAGGCATTGTACCTGGGCAGCGAGGAGGAGACAGGAATATCAGAGTCGGAATGGACGAATGAGGTGAATCATGAGATGGAAACGGCCGAGACACACTGTACGAGTGGGCTTGCGCGTGTATTATTTCGAGTTTGCCGATCTGATGCGTATATGAATAAACAGTATTAATATTTCAGCTGCAGATATTTATCCTAATAAACGGACATCAATACTCTAGTCGTAGAAGGTGCTTTATACCTAGTCAACGCTTCCATTCTGGACAACTCGCAGATGACTAACAGAGAGGTACGTATCCAAGGGGGTTCAGGCACCTCAGGCGCACCAAGCCCAGGCCAGTCCAGGTCGGGGGGGCGTGGAGCCCGGGCCGTGAGGTGCCCCACGTTGAAAGGTGTCCGTCGCCGCAACGCAAGCAGAAGCACAGCACAGCACACACCGTCACTGACACTGACCCGTGACGGCGCAACCTTCTCTTTAAACAGCTGCCTTGGACAAGGGGTCAGACTCCTCGCCCGCCATCTTGACCATCTCCTCCAGCATCACCTGCTTCTCTGTTCTGTCCTGGAGCTGATTGAGCTTTTGGCCGTCCTCGCTGGTCTTCGATCCTCTCTCGCAACCCCTGGATAAGCGTCGACAAGACGGCCCAACCGCTGGGTCGTTCTCCTCAAGATGAGTTCCCGTACGGCGCCGACGTCCCCCCTCCACGGTCCATCCCCCGCGACTTGATCGGGCAAAGGCTTACTCTGTGTTCTACGTGGCGCAGTGAAACAGTTTATCCGCAATGTACGAGCGGCCAAGACGATTGCCGACGAGCGAGCTGTCATCCAGAAGGAGAGCGCTGCCATCCGTGCCAGCTTCAGAGAGGAGAGCCACGACCACAACATCCGGTGGGTTCTTTGTGTTGTCCAGCAGGTTCGTTACGGGATCTGATAGTGCTGACTCTGGGGTAGTCGAAACAATGTCGCAAAGCTGCTCTATCTCTTCACTCTCGGAGAGCGAACCCACTTCGGACAAATTGAATGTCTGAAGCTCCTTGCCTCCCCCCGATTCGCCGACAAGCGCCTGGGACACTTGGCTACTAGTTTACTGTTGGATGAAAACCAAGAAGTCTTGACGCTGGTGACCAACTCGCTCAAGAAGTAGGCTTAAGCCGTACCCCTGATACGGCCTGATCTGGCTGCTAACTTTGGCCCAGCGACCTCGGACACTCCAATCAATATGTCGTCGGCCTTGCGCTCTGCACACTAGGAAATATTGCGTCGATCGAAATGTCGAGAGATCTCTTCCCCGAGATCGAGAATCTCATCGCCACCGCCAACCCATACATTCGAAGAAAAGCCGCCCTCTGCGCGATGCGCATATGTCGCAAAGTCCCAGACCTCCAGGAACATTTCGTCGAAAAGGCAACGCAACTGCTATCGGATAGAAACCATGGTGTCTTGCTCTGCGGGCTCACCCTAGTGACCAGCCTATGCGAGGCGGACGAGGAGGAGGGCGGAGAAGAGGGAATCGTTGAGAAGTTCAGGTCTTTCGTTCCCGGCCTGGTTAGGACTCTCAAGGGTCTCGCAACTTCGGGCTATGCTCCCGAGCACGATGTCACTGGCATAACAGACCCTTTCCTACAGGTCAAGATTCTCCATCTGCTGCGGGTGCTGGCTGTAGGCGATGCCGAAACCAGTGAACAGATCAACGATATTCTGGCACAGGTTGCTACCAACACCGAATCATCTAAGAACGTCGGTAACTCGATCCTGTACGAAGCCGTACGCACTATTCTCGACATTGAAGCCGACTCTGGTTTAAGGGTCTTGGGTGTCAATATTTTGGGCAAGTTCCTCACTAACCGCGATAACAACATTCGATACGTGGCGCTCAACACATTGATCAAGGTGGTGGCCATCGAGCCCAATGCTGTGCAAAGGCACCGGAATACGATCCTGGAATGTCTAAGAGATCCCGATATCAGCATTAGACGCAGGGCTTTAGACCTGAGCTTCACTTTGATCAACGAGAGCAACGTCCGGGTACTGATTCGTGAGCTTTTGGCCTTCTTGGAGGTCGCCGACAACGAGTTTAAGCCGACAATGACCAGCCAGATTGGTATTGCGGCCGACAAGTTTGCGCCCAACAAACGATGGCACTTTGACACTATGCTTCGCGTCCTGTCGCTGGCCGGCAACTATGTCAAGGAGCAGATTCTCTCATCCTTTGTCCGCCTCGTGGCCACAACCCCTGAGCTTCAGACTTACGCCGTGCAAAAACTCTACATCAACCTCAAAAAGGACATTACCCAGGAGAGTCTGACGCAAGCGGGCGCCTGGTGCATTGGCGAGTACGCAGATGCCCTTCTCAAGGGCGGGCAGTACGAGGAAGAGGAGCTGGTCCAGGAGGTCAAGGAGCACGAGGTCATTGAGTTGTTCTCGCTCATCCTCAATAGCGCATATGCTACGCAAGTCTCCACCGAGTACATCGTGACGGCGCTGATGAAGCTCACCACTCGCTTCTCGGATGCTGCCCAGGTCGAAAAGATCCGACGGCTCCTACAGTATCACCAAACAAGTCTTGATGTCGAGATTCAGCAGCGAGTGGTTGAGTACGGCAACCTCTTCAGCTTTGACCAGATCCGACGAGGCGTCCTCGAGAAGATGCCCATTCCTCAGATCAAGGAAGAGTCCCGCGTGCTCGGCGCTGCGCCCACAAAGAAGAAGACAGCCAACCGGAAATCGCGAGTCATCAAGCCTACGGAACAAGACCTGCTTGACATTATGGATGCGCCCGCTGCCACGCCGTCCAATGCCCCCTCAACGACCAACACCGACCTTCTCGCTGACATCCTGGGCGGCTCCGCCTCTCCTCCTCCCTCCGCAACCTCCCCGCCTCCGCAATCCAATGTGTCCAACATTATGGATCTTTTTGGTTCTGGTCCTGGATCCTCCACAGCATCTCCCGCCCCGCCTTCATCAAACATCGACCTCATGTCCCCTGTTTCTACCTCGACGCCCCAGCCTCAGGCGGCGCAGGTACCTGCTGGCATTGCCTGCTATGACTCGAACGGTCTCAACGTAACGTTCCAAATTCAACGTAACGCTGAGGGCATGATCCAGGCCACTGCCAAGTTCCGCAACACTGGCTCAGCTCCTTTGTCCAACGTATCGCTACAAGCTGCGGTTCCCAAGTCTCAGAAGCTCCAGCTGCTGAGCATCTCTTCCTCGGATCTTGGGCCAGGGTCTGATGCCACCCAAATGATGAGGGTGTCCGGATGCAAGGGGGTAAGTAACAACAACTCTTCGTATTGCCCTGTGCTATATAGCGTACTGACAATTTTTATCTAGCCTCTGCGATTGCGGTTGAGGATCGGATACACGCACCCTGCCGTTGGACAAGTCATGGACCAGGTTAACTGGACTGAGCCTTAGAAGGGACGGCGTGTGTATAAGTTTGTGTAAGGGCACAAGGTGCCATGAAGGAGGTAATGTGACTGATGGGCACGGACTATAGGAGCTGGAGCTTGGAGAAGATAGAATCCTAAAACGGACGGTACAGCATTCTTGCCCTTTGCAACAAAAATATTTCGTTCAAAATACCGAGTTGTTTCAAATGTGCCATGTTGTCTCAATATCAAGGACGCCTAGTATTTGGGCCTAGGTAAACCAGTAAACAAACGCCTTACTCAGCCTGACGATCAGTTGGTTCTGTGTCGACATGGAACTCCAAGCGATCCAATGTCAACCCCACAGCAAACCGAATCCTAACTACGATCCTACCAGCCTTTCACTAAAGGGTTCATCTTTTGATGTGTCTGAAATCGCGAGCATTGTATATACAGGTGTATTCTTTCTGTAGAACCTTGAGACCCAGCCCTTGGCGGTCTTTCACAGCAACCATGTCCACAGAGCGAAGCGGACACCTTGAGCGAACGGCCCAGGAGCCTCGGGACGAGGTTGGTCAAGTCGTGATACGCAATGCCCAAGTTTAGTAACTTACACATGGTGCGTTAGGGTCTTCACACTGTCAAACTCGGCCGAATAGATCAAGTTAATGAACGAATTCGTTTGTTTCGCCTCATGCTTGAGTCAGGACCAGTCAAGGTGCGTACAAGTTGCTCATTTCCCATGGGAACTTGTCAGTAAGTTTCGGCAGACCTTTCGTTGACAAGGCCTAGTTCTCGGCTGGCCAGTGGCTCGATACATACGTCCCCGACATGGCCAAACCTGGCGGCTTCACCATCACATCCCCGCCCTCGACCGCCTCCAACCCCAGCTCGCCGTACTTTGAGCTCGCAGTGCAGGAGTCCCCCGAGAACCCGCCCGCCGCGTGGCTCTGGCAGTCTCCATCCGAGATTCTAGGGTCGAAGCTCCGGGTGCGCGTGGGGGGAAGCTTTGTCTTTCCGCCGAGGGACGTATCCCTGAGCGAGATACGACGGGTGGTATTTGTCGCCGGCGGCGTGGGCATCAACCCACTTGCAAGTATGATGGGGAGTATAGCCGAAGAAGGACACGATGTTGATGTAAGGGTTCTGTATGCCAGTAAACTCCCCAAGCGGGGGCTGAAGGATATTCTCTTCTTGGAGAGGATCGCGGGTTGGTTTGCCGAGGGGAAGCTTAGGGGTGAGTTGAAGGTCTTTGTAACGGTGCAAGCAAGTAAGGAGATAAAGGGCACTGGGTTTGAGGTGTTGACGAGAAGGTTTGGGGTCGAAGACGTCAAAGAAGCGGTGGGCGAGCAAGTGAACGAGGAAGTTGTCTATGTCTGTGGGCCACCGGACATGACTGACGAGATCGTCGAAGAGTTGACGGGCAAGGGAGGGTTGGAAAGAAGAAGGGTCATGCTCGAGAAGTGGTGGTAGAGATATGTATCATGTATGATAGGCTATGAGCACAGAGAAGAGACAACAACTGAGCAGATGTCTTATCTACAAGGCAGAGATATTGGGCTACGTTGTCTTCAATACACGGAGGTGGCGCGAGAGCTGTCACTGCCGCAATAAAAATGCTGAAAGAGAATATATCAAACTGCCCAGACTATAACTTGTCGATTTTGTTGCGCCGTGGTATCGTATCAAAACCATCTATTGTTCATCAATGCACCCTCCCAGTCATTGCTTCCATGTTGCCGGCCTAATCATGGCCTGGCCGTCCAGTTTCATTGCCCAACTAGGAAAAGAGATCCTCGGCCTTCTGCCGCTGCTTAGACCTGCCGCCGCCAAACAACTCTTTGCCTGCATTGCTCCCACCGAGTTTGCTCGGGAAGAGCTCTCGCGCGCTGGCCCCAGCGGCACCCTTAATCGTGAAGCCCTCGCCGCCGCTGCCCTGCTGGCTCGCCATGCCGCGTATGTTGAACGCGCTGCCGTCCGATCGTGTGTCTGGCACGGAGACGATCTTGGGGCGGTCCTCGTCCCGGAGGCGAGCTGATCCTATGGCTCGCTCGAGATGGTCCAGATTGCCTCCACCCAGCTGGTTGATCGACTTCTTGGTTGGGAACAGCTCCTTGGAGCTGTTGTCGGCCGATATGCGCTCCTTAAGCGAGCGCGCCCTGAGTCTGTTGCCAGAAGAGCTCGCCCTCTCACCCATGAGATCGTCACCGTCACCGTCACGCATGGGCGATGCAGAACGATCGCGTCGTGGTCTTCGATCCGAGAAGAGTTCTTTGCCCCGATTCTCGCGCGCAAATGAGCGCGGGCGTTCCTCTGTATCTGAATCGCGTCTCCTCCGTGAAGCACGTGGTGCATCGTCGTACATGCTGGCTTCGAACGTCTCAACTTCGTCATCAGAGGCCCGTCGTCGCCGGCCACCGTCGTTCCTTCGATAGTCGCCATCACGATCCCTGTATCGGGAGCGATTGTCCTGGTTCCGCCGCCGTCTCTCTTCGGGATCGTGTTCGGGATGGAGGAGGTAGTAGCGACTGCGGAGGGCGGCGCCTGCCTGCTTCCTGTCGCTGGCGAGAGCGAATCGGACTTGGAGGGATATTTCTGGCTTTCCCTCAAAGGACTTTGCGGGGAGACTCTCGCCGATGGCCAGAGCTGTGGCATCGGCTACTGGAACGGAGCTCAAGGCGACGATGGCATCGCGCGCTGTAGGCTCAGAAGGGAACAGGAGGTTGGCGGAAGAGTCGTCGATCCATTCGACTCTGTCGACATCGCCGAAATGGGCCTTGATGTAGGTTTTGATATCGGATGTGTGCAGAGAATCGAGGCCTCGGATGTGAATCTTGGTAGGAAGCAGAGTCTTTGAGTCGTCGGCAACAGGTTCGTCGTCTGCAACCTCGCCGGGCTCTTCAGGTTCGTCGGGCTGCTGGAGAGGGAGTCAATTCCAGGTCGCAGCAGGAGGCAGAGCGGTGCCGTCTTACTAGGATGTCATCGCGACCGAGATCGACAATGGGCGCGTCGTGGACCGTGTCGACGGCATCGTCCATCTCGATATCCAGATCCATGGTGCGCGTGGGGGAGACGAGCTCGATGTGGCAGTGGTTTGTGGTTAAGAAGAGAAAGGAGAGGAGAGCTAAAACATTGATGAATCTCGGTCTGCAGTTGGCGATTTAACTACGCAGGCCCAAGACTGGTAGTGACAGTGATTCAAAGAGACAAAGCTGAAGTCGAGGTTGAAAGGCGGTTTGAGGCTGATGCTACTGTACCTCCCGTCCTGTCCTCAGATGGGCATGGGCCGATCGGAGCTGGTGCCCGGCTTCTCCGCCGCTAAGCTTTCAGGCGTTTCCAGCGCCCGTGGCCCTGTAACTGTCTGTATCTGCCCGTCCGTTCAAAACCGGAAGGTGCCAACGCCTCCGCAGTTCTCCAACAACGTTGGGCTTGCCCCCACAACACCTCTCTCGGCTGTACCTCACAACTTAATAGCTACTACTCTTAGATTCGACCACTCGATTAGGTCAGGTTTCATCAAAACCTGATTATGGGAGAATTCAAGGCTTCAGCCACCATACAGATCCATGATTATAAACAGGCACAGGTTTAGGCCGGCTTTGGCACAAGGGCAACGAATCCGTACTCTCTTACCACTGGTTATACGGCCGAGTAGCGTGCAAGGAGCAGTTGAAACCTGTGATAACCTCTCAACAGCTCAGCGTTGTGAAGAAGTTTAGCCTTGTCAGAAACCACCGTATAGAGAACATTACACACCCGTTCGTGCCACACATGTCGGACAAATGAGTTTCATTTACATAAAGATGGCACGTCACCCCCAACCTTACATGATTGGAACGCAACCAAGGCAAACGGTGATCTAGTCGAGGTGGCTTGACTCGGATATCCCTCCTGTTAACGATCCTCCAATGTACCTTGCAATCAGCTTGATGAAGCAAGCAACTGAAACAGTTTCACCAGGGCGCCTTATTCCACAGGTTCTCTTCGTATCTCGGCCTCCAGGGTTCTATCATCAACTCCAACAACAGTGAATGGTCGGCGGTATTTCAAGCTATCGAGAAAGCATTTCTAGTATTACATCGATTGACTTTAGCCCGAATTTGCAAATACTGGAGTAGAGAGCTCGGCAGAGCACTCACAGCTCGGATCCGTCAATCTGACCCCCGGCGAAGTTGGCTCCTAACTATGAGCCTTAACCAACAATGCTGCTCCAGAACGACTCAGCGGGACCACAGCCTGAGGAAGCCGCTCACCAGATGCTTATATGTCAAGCTTACGTATCCCTGTCTCTTATGACATTCCAACACTATCAAGGCCAAGGTCATGATCAGTATCGATATCAGGAAAAACTTCTCAAGAGGACGCGTGTCTCAAGCTCCATTTAAACGAGGTGATAATTTGGAGATCATCCAAGAGGATCCCATGCAGGTAACCGGGTGTTTCCAGGGAAGCCCGTATCCATAAGCCTCGCAGATTGACTCGAGAGGTTGAAAGCGGAGCGAGATATGTCGTTGATCTAGGCTTCGATAAGGATACACCCCAACGGCCCAACTCTCATTGCTTCCCCCAACTGCCGGGCTCAGCCAAAAGACTCTCTAAAATCTCGTCTCCACGGATCACCTTGGAAAGAGCAAGCCTGCAGCCGAGCCTATTCGAGATCGCCGTCCTGACGCCCGTGTCCGCCTGACGCCATCCAGGTCCTTGCTGTTGAAACCTTGGTCCAATGACGTGAGGCATAGACCAGATGAGAGGACGCCAACAAGGTCTGTTGCCATTCCCGAGAGATAAGAAGTGCCCGTGAATGGAACATAAGCTTCACCGCAAGTTTAGTGCCGTAGCAAAGGGCTGAAACCAAGGGAATTTCGTCCTATGTGTACATATACAAATCTTGGGATACATGAACCAGCCCCTTTTCGTCTATGCTTCTAATCAAATCTTTATACCAAAAATCGTCCCAGAAAAGAGCGAGCCCCCTGCTTTCAAATGACGGGCCAGTGCTACGCCCGAGGTATCAATAATGCCCAAGTTGAACTGTTTGAACGCCCCAATTAAATGCCCAGTTGTGAGAAAAAGCAGTCGCTTCCATAAGTTTCCCGTAGTCCCCCGCCCTTTCTATGCCCGTGAAAACGAAAAAGTGTTGTTTAGTTGTCGGTGGTGGTGTGCTCTCGTCCTGATCCCTCCTCATCCTACCGCGCAGTTTCTACCCCGCGTCGCATCTCTAGTCGAGACGACTTGCACGTCCTCGGCATCTTTGCCATGTGTCCTTCGGTGTCATCAAGACTCGAGGAGCATGAGACCTCGGACATACTGCGCTTGAGCCCTGTGAAGGCTCCAACAATGTTTCCAGCGGGAGGGGATTCGTCGCCGCCTTCCTCGCCATAATGATCTCTTAACGACGGATCTTGGTCATCTTTCTGGTCAAGCACTGGATCGTATTCCCATGCGGATTCAAGTCCTTCAAGATAGACAGGAGAGCGCTTCAGGAAGTTCCACGACAGCGTATCGTGTTCCATGGCAATGTACAATGAGTCCATTTTGCCGCCAACGTCGAGGACGGCGCAGTGTTGCCGAAGGAAGGCCCTGTCATACTCGCCATGAACGAGCCTTGGATCTAGTGGTCGCAGCATGGGCAAGCCTTGCAGACGCTCGGCATCGCACAGCTTTGCCTGCAGGGGCATCCAAGGGCGACCCTTGAGCAGAGATTGGAACGCCCGTGACACGGCGTTTGTGAGGGATTGGACATCATCGCCTTCCACCGCAATCATACGGTGTAATCCGCGGGATAGACATCTTTTGTAGGAGGTGGTATCTTTTTCGAATGGGAAGGGCTGTTCCTTGGAGGGCATTAGGGAAACATGGACGGTCCATGGTCTCAAGGGTCCGAGCGGTGGGGATCGAAAGGTTGTCGAGGCTTGTGGCGGATTGGGTGGGCGTTGAAAGCTACTCGTAGTTGTGGGCGAAAGGTTTAGGTCGTCAAGAGGTGTATCGGTCGGATCAGCATCCTGAGGTGGTGATAGTAAGGGCTCGGCGCTTTCGAGCTTCTCGATTCTTTCCTCCAAAATTTCGTCGCTATCCAGTAACTCCAGCTGACGGTTCCGCAAGTCTTCGACTTCTCTGCCCGTCTTTACCATCTGCTCGGTCTGGGATTTGACTGTTTCTTCTAGTGTCTTCATTTGCTGCTGCAGCTGGTCGACGAGTTGCCATGCAGCCGAGGCGTTGCGATAGGAGCCCTTGAGCTCTGTATCGGCCTCTTCCCTGTTCTTTTCTACAGTCTCCTCCAACTCGCTAATGCGGGCGATAACGCCAGAGAGGCGATCATGGTCGTCCCTATCCAGGCTGTCCTCGAGGACTCGCACCCGCTGCTTGATGGCGTCGATTTCGGCTTTGTTTGTGCTTGGTGAGGGCGCGTCGGCTGAAGTGACATGGAAGCAGGAGAGATGCCCGCAATGGCATGTGGCACCGGGAAGCGCTTTGTTATGGTCAAAGCCCATACAGCCGCACCGCTGGCCCTTGAGCTCGGGGATCATGAGGATGTAGCGACATTGTCCCTTGGGCAGCTGAGACTCGTCGACCTGCGGCGGCGAGGCCGGTGGGGGAGAGCGAGAGGGAGACGGTGACATTGGGGTTCGTCGAACCAAGACGTCGATGAGAGGGATCGAGGGCGAGATACTTCGTCCATGGAAAGGTCGGCGGCAGCGGGAGCCAGATATGAGATGGAGCACGGAAGGGAAAACCCACAGGGCAACAGGCGGGCGGCTCTAATCATAAAGCAGGGCGATGTCGAGATTCGAGCCCCAGGGATGCTGGGTTGAGCGATTCCGGCCAACCGTGTTAGCAGAGTACGCGGGTCTTGCTGCGGGTCGAGGCGACAGAGTGTCGGCGGGAGCAGCGATTGCGAGCGATTGCGAGAGACTGATCAGGTAGCCAGCTAGCGGAACCGAAAGGGTGCTGCTCAAGGGATCCACTGCTGCGACGTTATCATCCGCTCTCGCCATCAACATCAACGGGCAACCCACGAATCCCAGACCGGTTACGCCCGCAGGCTGGCTGATGGCATCACAACTCCCACGTCGAGACCCGCAGGGCCATGGCACCACAGGCGACGGCGAGGGTGGGGGGACACGGGCAGGACACGGAGGGCCCAGGACGTAGGTAACCGCATGGAGCAAGCCCCCAGAGAGGGCAAAGAAGGGCTCGCGACGGCAACAGCGACAGTGCCGCGAACAAACGACGGACCCACGCCCAAGCCCAAGGGCCCACGGCCAAACTTGACACGCCGAGGGCGACGGAACGCCGAGAGAACACCCACCAGAGGCAGAGAAGGGATCTAGGGCAAAGCTAGGGGGACGGGGAACTCAGGGGATGCAGTAGGGCCCCAGCAG
The DNA here is from genome assembly GCA_000966855.1 of Fusarium sp. JS1030. NCBI lineage: Eukaryota > Fungi > Ascomycota > Sordariomycetes > Hypocreales > Nectriaceae > Fusarium > Fusarium sp. JS1030. Next base: position 1,323,539 of record JWIW01000094.1, read on the forward strand.
AGACCCAGATAGCGCCGTTATCTTGATTTGCTGTGACGCGCCAGCCTGGGCCAAAGTGCTGGCAGCCCGCAGGACCCTCAGACCCTGGGCGCGCGTGGCCGCTCAGGCTCTGTTCTGATGGGCAGAAGGAAGGGCGAACAAATTTTTCTCTCTCTCAGCCATCCCTCCGATGGACGCCCACCCACACCTTGTTGACTCTGATTGATAACAACCATCCACATGGCCTTGGCTGGACTCTGAACCTGAACCCCCTCCTCCCCCCCTTGGCTCCCATGACCCTTTGGGCCCCTGTTGGCCCTTGATTCTTGGTCCCTGGATGCCCGTGTGTCTTGCCTTGTCCCATGTGCATCTCTTTGTTCCTCATCGGGGCACCACAGGAGGCAATGCAATGACTGAGCAAGTTGGGGGCGGCCACGCGGTCCTGACGGGCGCAAGGGGCGAGCTCGACGATAACCAGGGCTCTTGCGCCATGGTTTGTGATCCGTGGTCGGGATTGCGCTGATGATTGACGGAAGCTTGGGTTGAGACAAGAGGCGACAAAAGAAGAGCGGGCCGCCTTGAGCTGATTAGCAGACGCTCTCTGGCTGGTCCACCCCCACACCCTTTGTGTTGCCAAGACGTGCTCCTTTGGTCGACTCTTGTGGCTCTTCCCGCACCCGCTCACGCTTGTTGATCTCCGGTTCTCGCGGCGCCCGTTCCGTAGCGTCGCGGGACCTGATTGACGGGAGACGAAGCCGTCATCGGTGTGTCACCTGTCACGCTCTGCCAACCCCAACATGCTGTTGACATTACTCGGGTCTCCCCCAAAGGCCGTCCCAGAGGCGGTGTCTCTTGACTCTAAAAAGGTCTCCCGCTGCCCCTGCCCTTCCTCGCGCGCCTTGGCTCCAGATACCGCCGTGATCGATGCCATTGTTGATGCAGGGTTATCAAACAGCTTGCTCGTTTGGGCTTATGACCGCCAAGGTTCGCAGCAGCGGGTCCTTGCTATGCGTTCCGACGTCGGTATTGCCAGGCGTTGTGTTGTATCGATGCATCCATGGATCTCTGGAACCGGCTGGACTCGGTACGGTGTAAGAAACCCCAATCTCTCTTGTGTCCGGATTCGTGGACATGAGAGCTTGGGCCAAGCAAGGCCACCCGCCATCGATCATGATCCCCATCCGTCAATCCTCCGAGCGGAAGCACAAGTCCCACGTGGTTGAGAGAATATTGCTTGGCCGGTTCTCCAAGGCCGTCGTTTTGAATGCCCGTGGAAAGAATCAGGAGTTCCTGAACAGTGAACTTATAACAAGGCCAATCCGAATCCAGAAGAGACTCTTAATATTAGGTAGATGTCGCTATTACCAACATTCCCGATGAGAGCATTAGCCTAATACCGAGTCTAGGCTTCGCTTAGTTTTCAGGACTAAAGTGATCTTAGTCAATTAATGACAGCCTGGCCAAGCATTCTTGCGACCGCCGAGTACGTAACAGCCATCAGGGTGGGTGGTTGTGGATGATCACTGTGGGCGAGAGTGGGAGGCTGTGGGTGGCTGGTGGACCGTGTGCCTCAGGCTGCTCGGCTTCTGCCCCTGGCAAAAAAAAAAAGCTCTGCAATGGCCTGCAAAAGAACTTGTTTGCGCCCACGTGCAGTCCCTTGTGCGGGCCCCCTTTGACGTCGTCTCCCGATTCTTATGCAATCCGGCGGAGCAAACTTGGGTCTTGTTTGACGTTTGCTGTGCGCTCTGGCCCCAAGTTGCTAACTGTACGCTATTACGCTGTATCATTGGCGAAATTGGGGCCGCAATCGCGTCCTTGCTCAGCGCTTCACGGAAAGTGTTCATCTCCCTTCCAAGGTTCCGCAGCGGTGACGAGGTGTCGGTCAATGAGACTCTGATAACCCTGATTAACCCGCTTCAACCTGGCCGAGTCCGAGTTCGGCGAGTTTAACTCTCGCGCCTGGCGCTGAAGGGTTGAAAGGGGCGTTGGTGAGTCACGTCTGTGTGTTTTTGTATGAAACCATATGAGCGTGGATCTGAAGCATGCCCAAGCTTCCGCGGGATCTACCCTGAGACGTACATACCCGTATTGCGAGGAAGCTCACCATTGCCCCGGCCGATGGCATCTACGCCTTACGTGGACATGACCGTCAGCCGGGTGACAACGAGTCTCCTACCGCTGGGGGGATGGCTTGAGTCTCGACGCTATCCGCACCATAGACCGTCAAGGAGGGTCAGGTTAAAGGGCAAGCTCCAGCCAACAAAACAGACCGTGTGATGAGCAAGGGAAGGTCAAGGTCCCATCTTGATGGCTATCTCAGCAAGAAGACAACATATCTCTAGAAACGCGCTCACCGGTCCAAGCGGGACAAGACAAGGAGCAAGAAACAGGAAGTCCACCAGCCAGCAGGGATCGTAGTCCGTAGATCGACATCGTCAACAATCTTCCGGGGTCGGCGCACCCCGGAGATGTCCGGAGTCCGGAGCCGCATCCCTCTCGTGACGAGGTCGTCGGATTCCACCAAGTTAAGAGAGATCTCGCAACTCCAATTGAGGTGAACACTTGAGGGTTAACATTGATGGAAGTCGGCATATCCGCCGCGCTCAGACAAATGCTGATAAGACACAAGATTGGAAAAGGTATTGAAACTCTAAACTGGAAGTTTCGTGCTTGAGATGATAGCTAAGGCTGGACCGGTACGCAAGACTGGTGACACCATGTCGGCAAATACTATCAACGAGTGAGGTCAGGTTGTTCGTTACTGTACCTCTAAATACTACCTACCTAGTATTTACACAATAGAGCTAAAGTGCAAATAAGGCATTTGCACTGTACGAACTTGCACTGTCAGACGGGGCCAAAAGACGGGCCTGGCATAGCTAATTTCAACAATCAGTGTATACATGCACCCAGGTAACGACTACTACAATGATAGATATTAGCATAATCATTATATGAAACTTGACATCTATTCTGTCCCCTTTTGTCTCATGGAAAAATACCGCCACCGTTAAAATTTGGGGAACTTGGGATGGGCATGACATAAAAAGTGTGGACAAATAGTCAGTCTTTTTGAGGGAATGTAGTTGCAGATTATTTTGTCACCCTCTTCCAGTTTAGGTAATTGGCAAGGCTGAGGTGCCAAGGTGCCACAAACTTGGGCAACTAAGCCCCGCAGTCCAAAATGCCAGAGATGAGGAAGGTGCCCCGCCGCGACTTCACGACGAGACACACGACAAGACATTGACCTGGGGATCGCATCACTCATCCACCTCGCTCGATACCTGACGACGGCGGTGCACTCCCCCTTCGGGCATGCATTCGTCTCCATAGCGCCGCCACCACCATGCCTCAAGATCCCGCCGCAGCCCTCGGCGCTTTGCTGCGCCAGTCCTCGATTGAAGATCACGACGAGGTCCTCAAGGCCGCCAACGCTGCCCTCAAGGCCGACAAGAATGACACTGTCAGCCAGCACACCCGCATCGTTGCCCTCCTCAAGCTCGACCGCTTCGACGACGCTCTGCGCGCCATCGCCGAGGGCAGCACCATCCTCCACTCCCGATGTGTCCTTGAGCATGTATATGCTCTCTATAAGACAGGAAAGCTCGACGAAGCCACTTCAGTTCTCCAGTCTGCTGGCATTGAGAACAAGCGGAGCTTCAGGCATGTAGCAGCACAGGTTGCCTACCGAGCTGAGCGCTTCGACGAGGCCCGATCTATCTACAGCCGTCTTCTTGACACCGACGCCGCCGACGAGGAAAACGACCTCAGCATCAACCTTCGTGCCGCCTTTGCGCAGTCCGACTGGCTAGGATACTCGTCTGCCAATTCCATTACTGTTCAGGACTCCGATGGTTTCGAGCTGTGCTACAATGCAGCTTGTGCGCATATTGCTCGGGGCTCTCTCGAGACTGCCGCTGATCTGTTGCAACGCGCCATCAGGCTCTGCGATGCCTCCGATGACCTCACAGAAGAGGATAAGCAAGCAGAGATGCGCCCCATTCTTTCCCAGCAGGCGTATGTGTATGCGAAGTTGGGTAAGCTCAAGGAGGCGCTCGATCTGTATAACTCGATATCAAGCACCAGGTTGGTTTTTCTCCATTGGACGAATGCCTATTCCGCAGAAACTAATCTTCGCTGTCTGAAGTGACGATGACCCTGATCTCATGCTAATAGCACAGAACAACCTCGTGGCTCTCGAGCCCAAGGCCGAAAATCCTTATCTTCTTCAGCGCAGATTCGCATCCATGACAGATAAAGAAAAGGAAGCCAAGCTATTTAAACACCAATCTAATATCCTCCGACGCAACAACCTAGTTGTTGATCTTCAAGTTTTCAAGGCTCCTGGTGTCCAGCGTCGCACCAATGCCCTCCTTGCTGATGTTGAGCATCCCACAACCTCTGCCGACGCCGGCATCCTCTCCGTTCTCAACGCCGCTGCGAGCACGCAAGGTACCAATGGGAAGCAGCTCCTGCGGAGCCTTCAGAACCTATCTCAGAAGAGACCTCGTGATGTCGGCCTTGTGCTGACTATTGTTCAAATACAACTCAACGAAGGCCACACTGGCTCCGCTTTGTCCATCCTGGAGTCCTTCCTGCAACGTCTTGACAAGGCCGAGGCTCCTGACGCTCAGGACGTACGATTCAGCCCTGGCTTAGTCGCCCTTGTTGTCACGCTCCTGAGAGTTCAGAGCCGTGAGTCATCTGCCAAAGCCGAACTCGTCAAGGCTGCGACACACTGGCAATCTCGTCACGCAAGCTCTGCCACTTCGCTCCTCGAGGAGGCTGGCGTTGAGCTTATGAAATCATCCAACGCCCAGGACCTGCAGCTGGCTGGTGCTTCGTTCCAGAGACTGTTCGATGAGCAGAAGGGCTCAGATATCGCCGCCGCAGGCCTCGTGGCGTCCTTGGCTCCCTCCAATCCTTCCCGTGTCGAGCAGCATCTCCAAACCCTCCCCTCGGTTGATTCACTTATTGAAGGTATCGACGTCCAAGCCCTTCTGAGTGCCGGTGTCGCTACGACGAGCACCAAAACCTCCCAGGGCGTCAAACGAACTGCTCCTCAAGAACCTGCCGAGAGAACACGAAAGCGCCGCAGAAAGATCCGCCTGCCCAAGAACTATGCCGAAGGCACCAAGCCCGACCCTGAGCGCTGGCTTCCTCTGCGCGACCGAAGCTCGTACCGCCCCAAGGGTAAGAAGGGCAAGAAGAAGGCCGGCGAGGCGACTCAGGGTGGCATTGTCAAGGAGGAGGAGACGTTGGAGCTTGTGGGCGGAGGAGGTGTCAAGGTGGAGAAGGCACCACCAACAAGCTCCAAGAAAAAGAAGAAGGGCAAGAAATAGAGAAACTAGTCTCATTGACTGGCTGCCATGTACTTCATGACGAGATGAAGCTGGTCATAGCATTGATAAACAAAACATGATTATTATGCCTCAATAGCTTCAGCCTGCAATAGAGCAGAGATGAGAACAAAGCCAACACTCGATGCTTGCTTGTCCTAGCCGTGTGTTATAACAAATAGCATCATCATCATCATCATCATTATCCCTCCTCTTGAGGGCGGTTTTCTTCACTGGAAGATGCCGTACATGTACGATTATCCTACTCGTTTAAGACTATATCATCTTCGCTTAGATTGGATTGGCCGTACCTTGGCTATAAAAACAGTCAAGTCAACATGCTTAGGGATATATTCCAATTTGGTCACGGAGGCCAAGATTCAAAGGGTGCCAGCGTTAAGTGTTGGCTTCTGTCTCCTCGGTGTAGAATTCTACCATTCCAATGTCCAAGTCAAAAGGGGAAAAGTGATGGTATTCTAAACGCTTACTTTTTGTGTGCTCCCCAAAGTCGTGAAGCCCTCAGAAGATATAACAGAAACAAAAGAGCAGGGGCTCAGGAGACACTATAAGAATATCTAGGTACATGAATCCTCGTCAAGTCGGCCCGCCGGTCGCATCTCGTGGAACCCCGCCGGGATTCAAATTCACCGGCCCATTTGCTACCCCATATAATTGCTTCTTTTCACCATCTGTCCGCTGTTAAACGAAGGAAAAGCACCAAAGCCAAAATGCCTCTTACAGCCCATTCCCAGAAAGAAAGAACGCTAAATACACACAAAGTACATGTCACACAAGAGCCTTCCTCTGTTTTCCTTTTTCTAACATCATGCGTTGACAGGCTGCAAAGGGCGGCTTGGCAGCCGCTCCAGCTCTTGAAGGGACTCGTCGTCCGAGTCGTGGTTATCGAGCTCGTCTCGTTTACTTCTCCGGCCTCGTTCCTCGAGGGGATCGTCTGTCTCCTCGTCTGTCTCAGTCTCCATGGGAGGTAGGGGGCTCCGCCGCCCGTCAGAGAAACTGACAGCGACCTCGCTTTCAGTATCGGAGGGGATCGTCAGTCTCCCGCCAGCGGACGTGCTTCTAGCGGCCTGGGCGGTTGAGTACTTCCTGTGTAGTTCCCGGAAGCTTCTAGCGGTTGCGGTGCTTGCGCTCGCTATCGACTCCCTTCGCTCGCTCGACTCTAGTGGCACGCCGATGGCAGAGTAAAAGTCATCGTCCTCGCCGCCACTAGGCATGGGTGAGAGAGGCTGCTCTTGCTGCTGTGATTGCTTCCTAGCTCTGATCTTCTCGTCCTGGGACATGTTCTGAAGTCCATCGCCAAATTTGATGACAGATGCTTTCTTGCCATGGACCACAAAACTGCCAGTGCCTCTGGACAGTTGATGGTCCTGTCCTGCTTCCTCCCCTGACACGACCACCTCCTTACCCTTCCTGCTACTGCGGTGGTGTGAGAGGTGTCCAGCACCCTCTCTAAGGGTTCGCTGAAGACTTCGACGGATCTTGCTCCTGTCACCCTTGTCAATGGAAGTGCCACGCTCCACTGTCCCATCTGCGCCCGTCGACACAGTTGCCTTATCGGTAGGGTCGCGGCTGGATCGTAATTCAAGAAGACCAGCCTGCTCTAGGAAATCTCGTTCATCAGCATCAGGGTCATGATTCCCATCATGCTCCGTTCGCCGTGATGTCTTGTTGCCTTGCTCATCTTGCGAAGACGGGCGCTTCGCCAACGGTGTTGTTGGGAGAGACATCACGGGAGACTGGGCAATGCTCGATATTGAGCCATGTCTCGTGCTGGCAACGTCTGGTCGGGTAAAGGTGAGATCCCGTGAGCTATGTCGGCGGCGCGTAGCACTCTGAGGGGGTGTCTGGAACACCTGATCAAGGGGTGACTCCACATCCTCCGTAACTTCAATCGGGTTGGGAATATGGACGACCTGAGGCTCCGTTGGTGTTCGGGGGCTTGCATCAGTCCCGGAATGATGCGTCGAACGTGATCCTCGGCGTGTCGTATTGGAGCGTGGAGTAGGTGAGCCAGTCCGGTGGGAGAGTCGGTTAGACTGTTGTTTTGTGGGAGTATAGTTCGACGTCGGATGCTCTTCCTCAAGATCTTGAATCAGAATATCACGGTGACACTTGCATTTCCAGATTTCCTGACGCGTCCACTTCAACTGTGCAGATATACGAGCTGCGGCTGACAGGAGTTGTTCTCGCGTTCGCGGCTGAATGGGCGCAAGTATTTGCAAGTGACGCGCGTTCCTAAGCTGATCGTCCAGTTGCTGCTGGGTCTCCTGTAAGCTTTCGTTGGCCTCCGCAATCTTCTGGCGCATAACATCCCGCCGGGCAGCCGAGATGTCATCTGCCATCTTATGGTCTATCCGGCTGCGAGCGATTGATACCGGTCCTGTTGGGGTTTGGACAAGCGTAGCCGCATCAGAGCTGTCAAGTCGACGCATCCCACGCCGGCCTTGTCCATCATAGTTCCCGCCAATGACACCGCGCATCTTGACGCCAGTGGTTCGAAATGCCGCTGCATAGTTGAGCTTGGCGAGCCAGTCATTCATCTCATCTTCGTTGTCCGCCAGTAGAACCTCTTCCAAACCACCCTGTCGCACGTACACAAAGGCGTTTTTGTGTTTCTTGTACGTCATGTCTTGGAGAGCAACAGCACTGTGAGTCGACATGAGTCCGTCCGGTTTGAACTCCTCAAGTGGAGGTTTGAAAATCAGCGGAATGCCATCGTGACCCGCTCTGATGTGGTTGTCGTACTGGTGCATCAGGGACTTGACCCAGCCCGTATTACGGAAAAAGTAGAGCTGGGCCCCAGTGAGAATAGCGCCCCATTCTTGCCAGGGAGAGCGTGCCTTTCGTTTCTTCGCATCTTTTCGCCATAAGAGGCCAACCTTGGTGACCTTGATGTCTACGATGCCTGGGTGAGCTTCTGCCGGGTTTGTCGCCGTCTGTTCCGTCATGAAAGCGTCAGGGCGGGATCGAGCCGACACGATTTGCAGCACACCCGTCCTGAAAAAAGTTTTTTGTAGATCTTTCAGGTTCAGACTGGTAGCAGAACCTAGGTAATTGTAGTGATCATCCAATTCCATTGCTTCTTTCAAGTTTGGCCTTAGGGCATCTAAGCTTCCATCTAGAATCAGGGTGTATGGATCTATGGGCTCCTTGATGGCTCGTTTCGCGGGATCGTTAACTGTTGACGAGAGCAGAGGTTTCCGTCTTGATTTGTGTGAAGCAAAGCGGTCGCTGTTTAGATCCAGATCGTCTTCAACGTGGATAAAGGGGGTATAGGTGATGTTGTCATAAAAGCATTCCAAAATGTCGTCAAAAATGCCCTCCCCGCGCGTGTTCTTCAAGTAATCGGCTTTTTGCATCTTGTGCTTGTTGTTCTTGTTGAAAACATCGGTGTGAAGAATAAGTAAGGAGAATGCAATGAAATAAGCCTGGTCCGGCGATGAGTAAATGCCTGGGTTACACTCATGATAACGGTTTGCAAAGGCTTGGAGACATCTGTCGATCTGTTGGGTTTCTTTAGGCAACTCGGCTTCCATGAGGAGCTTGCGAATCGCCATATCCATGGGGTCGCCAAAGAAGCTGAAGCTGCGCATGTAACTTCGAAGGACAGATGTCATAAATGTATCGGCGCTCTTGGAAAGGGTAGCGGCAATGATGCCTCTACTTGCGACGTCTTCGACGCGAATGAGATACTTGGCAGCCGACTCGTCTTCCCGGCGCTCCGGGAGAACAACTGACTCTCTAGCCAGTTGAAGCGAGTTGTTCTTGGATCCAATTGACCCAGGAGTTGTGGGCGTTAGAGTGCCTTGGCGACTAAGTTCAGAATTCTGGCGCAAACGACTCAACCCGAACAAGTCGCCAAAGCTCTTGCGGCCGGTGGAGGATGATGTTCGAGTTGTAGGTGGCATTAGATGATCATCGGTGGAGTCACGGCCCATCGAACTCATAGTTGAGGACCGCCCTCGCAAAAGATTCCCCCTTGTTGGAGATGAATGCCCAGATTGAGTCCCCCCAGGTGCGAACAGGGTCGCCGCGGGCGATTGAGTTGATCGCTGGCTTTGGTCACCTTGTGTAGTGCTACCCCCAGCGGTCCCGCCGCTTTGGGCTGAAGCAGGGCGTGGAGTGGCAGAGATACCAAGGGAAGACGCGGATGAGAAGCCGGGAGGCGCCTTGCCTTTTTGTTGAAGATGGGCCAAGGGGAAGAGGGGTTCCGGTGGTTTCTTTACCCTACGCAACTTGAAGAACGGGCCCGTGGATTTCTTGGGGGTGGTCTCGGGGCTTTGGTATGACGAGCTCTGATGAGAAAGACGGCCATTGGAACTGGCATCTGATCGCGACGACTCGGACGGACGGTTTGCTGGGGGTGTCAAGACAGTTCCGTTAGGGCTGCTGTGTGTCGCGGTAGTGGATGGCCGGGGGGACTCTGGTTCCTCCAACGTGGCCAGCGCAGGGCGGCGTCTCTCGTCCGTAGATTTACGCATGGTTTTCTGACGTCCCGTAACGCGGTTGGAAGGGTCATCGTCACGGGGTATATCAGTCGAACGGCGAAACCTGGTGGCCAAGCTTATGCGTGATGGTTTCTTCTTAGGTCCATTGAAGTCGTTTGTAGGAGCGGTAGTGATGATTTCGGGAGCTGTATTGATGTTAGCCAAATACATTTACCGCCAAGGGATGAATCAGATGGGTTGATTTACGTCTTGGAACTGGAGGAGGTTTCTCAGCCTGCTGCTTTGCACGAAGGGATAGCTGGGAATCGGAGGCATTGCGGAAGCGTAGGACAGAGAAGCGGCGATGCTTGCTATTCTCTTCTTGGATCGGAGGGGTTTCGGGGCGGCTTTCTGGTCGGCTTTCAGGTCGAGTGTTGGAAGATTCATGAGTGGGCTGCAGGCGGATGGGTTCGCCAGGGCCGTCATCATCATCGGCGTGCTCGGGCTGGGAGGGAAGCGGAGGAGGGAGGTCGCCGGAAGTGCTGGACGCAAAGAAGGTATGACGGCGCATGTCCGTCTCACTGGCCATGTTGCCGCGGCGGCGTAGGAGAGGCATGGCGGCGACTGATCATGGTACGCGGCCAGCCCGGGCGTTGTCAAAGATGCAGGGCGGCGTTGGAGAGAGAGCGTGGCAGGGCGGCAGGCGTCTCACGACCTACCAAGCTAGAGGTTTGACCCAAGCGTGGCGGGGGTCATTGAGGCAGCTCCAGCGCGTCGATGTCGATGATGGGATAGTAGCAAAGGGAGGGATCGCGAGTGCAGGTGAGGTCGCGAGGCTCGTGGGTGTCGATGCTGCGAGCAGGTCGTCTTTGATCACCTCTGGCACCCTGGTGCAGTGCTTGGCCAGGGGGATGGGCTGGGCCACATTACAGCCTCAATTGGGCAGGCCTGTCTGTCAGCCTACCTCCCCTGTACAGTGCCCACGCATGAGGTGGATCCCGTGTGGCTGGGAGGTACCTGGAAGGCCCACTGGAAAAGGCCTCTACGCGCTAGTCCCTCAGCGCGACCATGTGGCTGATGCACAGTGCATACAGAGCCGACGGCTTATGGCTTTCCAGGGCGGCCGTTGTTAAAAGGTGTCTGGTTATTCCTAATTTTAGCGGTTAACGGCGTGGAATAACTCAAGCCAGAGAGAGGCCAGTCTGGTAAAAGCCCCGCTCCCGCTCTCTGACAACGACGACGGCATCATGCCAGTTGGTTCCCTTCCCGGCCCTTTGCGGGAAAGCTGAAGGAACGACGCCATCTGTGGCTTCTGACCCGCCTCGCACTGTCGCCCGCTATCGACTGGCTGAGTCTTGAGACTCGGCACAACCGCCAACCATCATCTTGCACTCTCATATCTACAACTCCAGCACTACATCATACTTGATCATCCATCGCCTCTGACCTCCAGATTTCTTCCATCCCCCCTGCTGAGGGTCGGGCAATCCTCCCTCTCGGGCACTTTGATCAAACGCATTCATCGACTGCGCTGCGCCTCTGCGCTTCTCCGCCAAAGATGAAGTTGAAGATACTCGCGGCCGCTCTGTTGCTGCTGCAGGCCTCCGACGCCGCCGGCATCGACACTCAGCGACCCATCCCCTATACTCAAGCCGGCAACACCAATACTCGACTCTTCCCCTTCCTCACTAAGCTTCGCGATACTGCAGTCGAGTTCATCTTTGGGCGTCATCCGACAAAGGACACCAATCAGCCGCCTTCCCTCAACCAGCTCCGCGCTCAGTACGCAAATCAGCTGGTCCTCCGTTTTAATGTCACTACTTCGCACGAAGAGGGCGCCCTCGCCGACGCTGCCGCTCGCCTATTCCTCGATGTCTGGGCATTTACTGAAGATTACGTCGACATTCGCATGCATGCTAATAAAGTTGGTCCTTTGCTCAGCCTGCTGCCAAAATCGCTTCACACATCATATTCGACTTTGATCCCCGACTTGGGCGCCGTCTATCAATCACCTCCCACCGGCGGATACCCAACTCGCGCCGATCCTCAAACCGTCGTCCCAGTGCTCAAGACTGCCTCATCCCCAGGAGACAACCTCTTCTTTCAGGACTATCAGCCTCTAGCAGTCGTGATTCGTTGGATGCGCCTCCTCGAGGCAATGTTCCCGTCCTATGTCGAGTATATCAACATTGGCAAGTCATTCGAGGGTCGCGACATGCCTGCTCTTCGTGTGGGCGTCCCAGACCTGCGACCTGATGCACCCCGGCGAAAGACGATTGTTGTCATGGGTGGCTCGCATGCCCGCGAATGGATCTCGACCACCACTGTTAATTACCTAGCGTGGGCTTTTATCACCAGCTACGGTAAAGAACGAATGATTACGAAGCTACTCGACGAGTTTGATATTGTGTTCATCCCAATCGCTAACCCGGACGGCTTCGAGTACACTTGGCACATTGACCGTCTCTGGCGGAAGACGAGACAGCAAACCAACCTCCAGTTTTGTCGCGGACTTGATCTGGACCGCGCTTACGGATATGAATGGGATGGCTCGCAGGTCCAGCGCGACCCCTGCTCCGAGAGCTATGGAGGAGAGAAGCCCTTCCAGGCCATTGAAGCGGTTCAGATAGCCGACTGGGCGCGTAACCAAACATGGAACAACAATGTGCGGTTCATCGGCTTGATTGATCTGCACTCATACTCGCAGCAGATTCTGTACCCTTACTCTTATACCTGCTCGGTCGACCCGCCAAACCTCGAGAACCTCGAGGAGCTCGCTGCGGGCATCGCCAAGTCAATTCGCCTGTCTAATGGGGAGTCATACACAGTGACATCGGCTTGCGAGGGCGCAGTATCGGCACGGGAATCCAGCGGCGGTCGGTTCTGGTCCCGTATTGAGTCGGGTGGCGGTTCTGCAGTCGACTGGTTCTACCACGAGATGCGAGCCCATTACAGCTACCAGCTCAAGCTTCGAGATACGGGCAGCTACGGCTTCCTGCTGCCCAAGGAGCACATTGTTCCGACGGGCGAGGAAATTTTCAACGCAATGAAGTACTATGGAGACTATCTCCTAGGCAACAATGGCATCGAATGGTTCCCGGAAACCGAGAAGGACGACAGCGTCAAGGCGAATGACGAAGAACTATCGTTTAGCCAGGAGCTTCGGCGGAGAAGGTTGCGAAGATGAAATTGAACAGGCACAAAGCACTGTATCCAAGGGAAAGAGATTGGACAAGCAGAAGACACACGGGATCAATGGTTGAACGTAATGATTTTTTTAATTTTGTTTATATCACACTATAGAGCGACGAACTGGGGCGTCTAATGGCCACTGCGCAAGGGCAGGACTCGGAAAAGGGCGCAGGAACAAGGGTGGCCTAGCGATACATTGGAATGAATTAATTTTGAAACAGCGCCATCATCTCTCTTGCAGCGATGCAGCTTATTAGCCCAGAGCATAGGTGATGGAGGTGTAGGCAGCCATGAGCTTCAGGGTAGTGTCGCAGAGGAAGCTTCCAATAGAGCCCCTGGATGGACAAAGTCAGTATGGATGGAGTCTTGGTGAGGGACCCAAGTGAGGGAGGGAGGAGACATACCGCATGCGACCCTGAGGACCGCCGGACGAGTAGCCGATGGCATAGTAGATACGGGAGAAAGCCCAGCCGGCACCGATAGCGGCAGAGGCGACGGGGAAGCGCAGGCCGGAGATGAGAAGAGCACCAAGGAAAGAGATCTGGTTCTCGGTGAAGTTGGCGTGAGAGCGCTGGGCTGCAGGGAAGTGAGTGTCAGTAAAGATTGGATGCATCCACATGGAGAGAGGGGCGTGGGTAGGCACATACCGCAGTTGAACTTGAAGGCCTGGGGGTCCTTCTCGGCAAGCTCGTTGCTGGCGTAGGGGATGGGATACTTGAGACCGCTGGCCTTGCGGGCCTTGCTGGTGAGGAGGACGTGGAGGGTGTTGATGAAGAAGGTCGAGGTGGCGGCGACGAGGACGAAGCTGGTTGTGCCGGTTAGTTTGCACAGAGTCTGGGGTTGAGCCATGTGTGGTTTCATCCTTACCCGTACTGCTCAGGGAGCTCGATGGTGAGAGGCATGTTGACGGCGTGTAGCTGCGAGATGTTTGTATATATCAATTGAGTCTCAAAAGCTGGCAACGGAGGTCCAGGCTGTGTTTAGTATAGGATGTGTGAGTCCAGGCGGAGATAGATGCGTGGTCTCGGGGTCCTTGTTTTAAATACTGGCCGGTCCAGCTGGGCGTAAAACTTCTCTCCACGTCTAATGTTTGATCGCGGAGCGGGCCAGCCCCGGGTAGCTCCACCCGGAAGAAGCCACCGGATGTTAGCAATGAGATGTGAGGCGGCGGACTATGGCTTCGATCGGGCGATTGGTAATTACATGTATTGCGTTGATCTGGCTACTCTATTGGCTCTGGCCTGTCTACTTGCCAACTCCAAGGTCCATGGACGTCGGACCGTCGGTGGAATAGCTGCAAGAAAGGGGGGGAATACGGCGATACGCCGAGGCGCGACCCGCTCCGCGCGATGATCCGATGGAGGTAGTATCTAGACTCGCAGCTAAATCGGAAGGTTTATTAATCAGCATCATGGATCAGGTATGGGGGAACCGAAAATGAATATTCGGATTGCAGAGCAAGTTCGGATTTCGGAGTTAGATTTGCTGCCGCAGCTCTCCGCAGCAGCCACACAACAGTTGGCGTCGCCGGGAACGGCCAGATTATGCCGACGGCCCAACTATGTACTCCGGGTCGTGGATTGGCAAGCTGCAACTGTGTCTTTGAGTGGACTCGGTTTCGCGGGTACCTGACATGGCATGCGAAACTCCGCAACTTAGCCCAAACTCCGCAAGCCTACCCCATAGTTGCATCCATACATAGAGATATACATGCACAAGGCGTCCCAGTTTCATGATTCGACAACCAGCTTGCGTAACATTACATACACGAGACAGAGATATGGTAATCATCAAACAACAAAGGGGGGCCGCTCCTTGAATCAATGGTCAAACAGCCGGGACAAAAACCCACCATCAATCATTGCCCATCAACAGTGCATAGTGTCTGCTCGTTATGCTACACTCCAACAACTAACCAACAACTCACCCTGTGCATCTCTCCTCAGGAGTCCGCCACGGAAGCCCGAGTCCTTCAAATACCCTCCGCTCCGCAGTCTCCATGTCCGGAGCTTCGTCCCCAGTGGAGCTCCCTTCCAGATCTACCCACATGCCGTCAGCCCTACGCCGAATCCCGCTGCTGTCAAACTTGAATCCCTTTTCCTTCTTGCAGTAACGTCGCACATCACGCTGGAACGTCGTTCCCCCGCTCCAACCCAGCACCGCGCACCCCACCGTCTTCCACGGGCTGATGATAATATCGACTCGTCGGTGCGGTGCGTCGTCCCTGCTCGGGTCTCGCCAGACAACCAAAGCCTTATCAAGGGTGTCAAAACCGGATTTGCTTGGGGCATCGCCCTTCCATGACAGGGGCCGCTGCCCTCGCTCGCTGTTGTGGAGCGAGAGGGTGAGGGTGTGCGTGATGAGGCGTGCCTTATCGAGGCTCGCAACCACCCTTTCCACTACTCTCAGCGTCTTGCTTTCGTCTCTGTTGCTCAAGACAACATCAACATCGCCGCACTGTTGCTTGCCTCGCCGGTATCCTCCTGCAATGACCATTTCAAACCCGGGATCGATCTTGCGTGCATATTCTAGGATGGTAGCACCTATAAATGCGGCCTCGTCCCGAGGAATCTTGAGCAGAAACTCGTCGTAGTACTTGACTCCAATCTGTTGTGCGCGACTGAGCGAGTTCCAGCCATACTCTACCACATCATCCAGGTCTCGCCATCCTGCAGTCTATCAGCCATGACATTTGTCGGTCCACTTATAAGGACACTGACCCTTGCGGTAGAATTCGCGTGCTGTGGTGTCTCCGACTCCCCAGATATTGTAAAAGAGCTTGAGTACCGAGACCATAGGGTCGACATTGGCTTCACGGACTTCTACCAACTCTCCTTTTTCTTTCCACTGATGCCAGAGCTCGGCGATTTTATCACCGCAGCCGGGCAATCGTGCTACTTCTGCTCACCCGTCAACACGGGTACTATTCATGACATGGTATATATCGAGCTTACCTTGGGAGGTTTTGAGCTGATATGGATACGCCGCCACGGTCGCAATGGAAGTAGAATAAGCCCTCACGCCAACTTCATCAGCCCGAAGTCGACGTATGGTTCTGACCTCAGTCAAAGCTGCGACAAACTCCTCGTTTGGTGGGTTCACCGGGGTAGGTCGTTGACAAGAGTATGTGGTCTCTAGAAAGTCAGGGACCATTGGTAGGGCAATGTCGTGCTCCGAAGTTGTTTGACGAACAAGACCAGGTGGATTCTGAGATAGCGTCGCAGAAGAATCAGGGCGACGTCTATAACGGTCGTGTATTGACGGGTTTGCTGGCTGTGCTTTCCGCTCTTGAACGGCACGGTCCAGGATACTCGATGTTGACAGGTCTTTGGTGGCGGTGGTGGTGGTGGCAGACGTCGGCGTAGCATTTCTCGGTGTTGCTTTCTTGCCCTCGTATAGGACATATGGCTCGATGGGTAGGACTCTGCCCTGCTCAAGCGAGCTGTTTAGCCATGCCAGCTTGACCACCCTGATTGTACTGCCATCCTGTTTGGGCTGCTCAGTAATCCTTCTCCTCTTAGGGCTTGGTGTATCATCTGAGCCTTTGCGAGCTTCTTGCAAGTCCACAATCACACTGAGCTGATGGGACCTGTCATCTTGTGCCTGCGGCTGCTCCAGAGGCACGGTTTCGAGCCTTGCCCGCCTCAGCTCGAACTTGGCACGCTCTGACTTGGAGATGTTGCCCACGACTATTTCGGCTTCATTGATGTCATACGTCAACGTTGGAATCTGGTCCTCGAGTTTGTGTAGTTCTTCGGATTTTAGATGTGTCGACAGGAGAAAGATGCGCGGCAAGTCAAGAGCCATTGTAGCGACCTTGTTGGTTGACTGCGGCAACCGTCATGACCCGTTCAACGGTTCGCATCAGGATAACGCAGAGGTTGAATGGTATGAGAATGCATTGGGATATCGCAGAGGAGAGGTTTCTCCGGCACCAGCACTCAATAGCGCCTGATGGGTCGTGGAGAGAGTGTTTGCACGAGAAATCGCAAGTAGATTGGGAGAGACACAAAAAGGTGCGGGATGGCGGGCGACGGCGCCACGGGATGAATAACGCAGCGGCAAGCCGTTGGTCGTTACTCCCGCCCAAGGTAAGCACAAACAACGTCGCCGAGATAATTCCTCCGATCTCCCGACACTCGCAACTCAGTCATTGCCACTTCCAAGATGAGCTGCTGGTCTCTCAAATTCTCTTTGATGATTGAGAAATGATATCATTTTCGCTTCTCCAACTCCCAAAATCTAGAATAGTGTACACCCAATCCCAGAGAATCAGTCTCAGCACAGTACCGCGCCTATTGCCGCCTGCCTTGCGAGTTCCCCTTTCCGTATCAATTTGATCGCCGTTGCTGTCCTGGCCCTTGGCCGCCCTTCAAACGGTATATGATCCGTGTATAATTATGTAAGTTGGAGGTCGGGAGGGAATTAAGAGGCCTGTAGTCATGGTAGACACTGGTCTAGTCGTCTCGACGTGCCCAAGTCCCCGCCATCTAAACATCTTCAAACTCAATCTCCTCTTCACTGTCTTCGTCATCATCTTCCTCCTTCTTAATCTCTGGCTGTGCCTCAAGCTTGACTCGCTTGGCCTGTCGCTCATCCGAGCTTTCACCATCTCCGGACGGCTCGACTTTGATCGCTGGCGTGACTGGTGTGTCTCGACTTGACGCGTTGTTTGTGGCAGGCACATCTTCAAACTCATCCTCATCCTCGTCTTCCTCGGACCCGAATTCGTCTTCTTCTCGAGCTCGTTCCGCTGCCTGTTCTGCCTTGAGTTGCGCAAAGATAGTATCAAGCTGGCTATTGGTCTTGGTATCTGGTGCTGACGCGAGATCCGAGTCTTTGGAAGACTCCTTTTTGACCGCAGATGTGACACCCGGAACAGCAGTTGCCGAGAAGGACTCGCCGGTAACCGTACTGTTGGACATCCATGCTGGGAGAGCATTCTGCTTCGCGATTTTCTCCTTGCGCGCTTGCTCCGCTGCCTTTTCAGCTTCTGTCGGGCCATCCGATGTGGAGATGTTAACTGCAATCGATTGTGGTCCAGTGTTCGTCAGACCCTTGACTGCCATCGGTCGGTTGGCTCCAGAGTCCGCCGCCACAGTCTGGGCGCGCTGGTGTTGCGCATCTCGCTTCACCGGGCGGGCGTTGGCAAAGGCACGATCGAAGTCGCATTCGGGGATGTGGACGGCATCGATCTTGGGTAGGAGTTCACTAATAAACTTGAACTGGTCATTGAGACGCGTCGACTGCTCATGGCCGGTAGATGTTCTGTCCGCCTCGAAGGTGAGGGTATGGTGGCATCGGTGGCAGAGGAAGCCATCAGGACCGACATTGTCCAGGACCTCCATGGCAGTCCATTCCGCTTTGCAGAATGAGCAAAAGTATTCTTTCTTCTCGTTTGCTACTTGCGTGGTACCCTGCACTTCCTTGTCGATCGTGTATACGCGCCACTTGATGGCATCGATGGTATTACGGTAGTTGATGTAATACCACGTTCGGTTGCTCGGTCTCGGATTTCCTTCTCGCAGCTCTGAACGTGTGTGTCTGATGGGCAGTTAGTGGCAGGCATTCTCCACAAGAAGCGATCTCGCTTACACTGTCAAGAACCTATCTTCACGTAGTTTGCCGCATATCTTGTGAAGATCCTTTGTGTTGATAGCCATCAGGTAAGCCAGGTCGTCGTCTCTTAGCCTGCGACACATATCTCATTAGTAGATATATCGCATTCTCCAGATCGATATGCATACGCTTCATGAAGAATGAGAGCATCGATAACGAGGATGTCGCGAGTCTGGTAGAACGCCCGCATAACGGACTTGATGAGGGTGACTGCGAGATCCATGGTGTTGAATGCAAGGCGCACAGCGAGCGACCACAGGCGGGGATTGCGCAGACGGAGTGTGTAATCGTAAGGCGAGGTAGGCCAAGCGGCTCGAGCGAGAGAGTGTCGCGGTAGAAGAGCGGCGGTTTGCGATCAGGGCCTTGCTGTCCGTCGCGACGAGGGAATGGTGTTGCGATCAAGGATGCCGTCTCTGACGAAACGAGGCCCGACAACCATTATATAGGCAGGCAATCTGTCATGGCGGGGCAAGGACCGAGTCTTCCGATTTAACGACCTAGGGCGACAGGCCTTGCTATGGTTCGCACGAGGAAATGCGAAGATGTCTTCGTGAGGTTCAAGTTGCTGCATCAAGGAGGGTTGCTCTTTGTCTTCAAGGCACCAGCCTTGGATGAGTGGGGCCGGGAGCTTTTCAGGACCCACAGGCTCGAGGTAGCGCTCAGCCTCACTCACATGTTCAGCCTCATCCCAAACTTGGCTGATGCTTGGACAAGGCTTCAGAGCAGTTGAATACATCTATAGTCCGGCTTGGCACCAAAACCAAGCTCACGATGGGCTCTGCATTATTTTCGATATTCAACGCAGCACTGTACAATTGATATACGCAACAAAACCCATAAATTCGTACGCAGTTTGATGCGTCTAGAGCTCGTGGGGCTCAGTACACTTTAGTTTGCAACACAACAAAATTCCCAGCTGCCTGCCCATGCTCCTTGAAAGTAAATTGCATTGGTCCTCTCTTTAACTTTCATTACGCGTATTTTCTCAACTATATTCGAGATTAGCAAGCGCGAATTAGTAAACCCGGGGATAGGAATAACTCACATCCAGAGTAAGGGTTCGTGAACTATTCACCTCCTGATCACGGTAGACGCCCACCAGACTGTCGCTGTCCTGGAAAAGCCCCGCTTTGAGACTGATCACGATGAACTGCATTCCAGGACCAGAGTGGTCCTGGATATACTTCTTGATCTTGTCCACATTGGCATTGTCCAGAGCTGCGTCTACCTCGTCGAGAACGAAGAATGGGCTCGGCTGGTAGCTGTGGATGGCGAACAGGAGTGCTAGCGCAGCCATCGTCTTCTCACCTCCCGACAAGTGCTCCATGTCTCGGAAACGCTTCAGTGGCGGCATAGCATGATACTTGATACCCGATAGGTATGGCATGTCTGTGTCCTCCTCAATGTCCAGGTATGCTTGGCCACCAAGGGGGTATGCCTCTGACCGCGTAAGATCTTTGTACACGTTCGATATTTGTTCCTGGATATGTGTGAAGGCCTTGTTGAAGAGCTCAAACCTCTTCTGCTTGACTTCGTTAAAGGCCTCCTTGGCTTCCTGTGCTGCCGTCTTGGACTCCTCGTACTCTTGATCCGTGAGTTTGAGCCTAGTTTCGACGCTTTCTAGCCTCTCCATAGCTCGCATGTTGGGGTTTAGTTTCTCCAGCTCAGAGGTTAATGTAGCAATCTTGTCTGCCAGGGTCTCCTCTACACTTGCCTCATCCGACTGTATCAAGTTAGTACTAGTGCTTAGGGACAACAATTGGTCGTACTTACGCCTTTCAGCTCCTCATCAAGTCCGTCAAAGTCGATGGCAATTCCATGGTCGTCGAGAGCGATATCCATCATCTCTTCATCATCTTCATCCACGTCCATGGCATCTGGATCTTGGTGCAACAGATCATCTTCGTTAGGAAGATTGTCCAAAGTTCCTTCCTCGAGGGGTATGCGAATCTGTTCCAGCCGACACCGTCGAAGTAGCGCTGACTTGCTGGCACTGTTCTTTTGAACTATTGTCTCGAGTGCGTTGACGCTCTTGAGGCGCTCATCAATATCCTTGCTGCGCTTCTGTACCTCAACTTTGGCCTCTGACACCTTCGCGTTCTTTTCGCCAAGCTCTGCCTTGTTCTCTTCGAGCGTCTCTCGAAGAGCTTCTAGCTCGTCTTGGTCATCTCGCATCGAGTTCTCGATTTCGTCCTTTTGCTTGACGTATGTCTTGGTATCATTCCTCAGCCGGCGGATGTGGTTCTGCATCCTGTTGATACGAGACGTCGTGTCCTCATTGCGGGCTTGTTCCCATTGTAGTCGACTTGATAGCTTCTGCTTCTGAACTTCAAACTGATTGCGCTTTTCCGAAACCTCTTGTTCGAGTTTGCCCTGAGAGGCCTCATAGGCACGGATATCACTGTAACCCAGACGAGAGCAGAAGTCGGCAAACACCTCGTCCTCAACTTGTGCGATAGCATCCTTGAACTCTTGGCATGTCCGCTTGGTACTTTCGAGCTGTGACGCCTGTTCTTGATACTTGGGCTGCAGCTCCCTAAGCTGCCTTCTCTGGTTGTCCAGCTCTCGCTTCTTGCTTGAGTGATTCTTGTTGAATGCTGCTAGCTCCTCTTTGACAGTTGCCAGGCGTCTCTCCAGTCCTGTTGTTTCACTATGCAGTGATTCCTCCTGCGCACCACGCCTATCAGCCTTCGGCAGTCGCTCAATCTCATCCTTGAGTTTGGCGGCGACTCGCTGAAGGTTTTGTACATCAGCTTCCTCGAATCGCCTCTTGTTCTTTGACTCAGGGCCGCGACCACCCGTCATGAGGCCTGCCTTGTGAATGATATAACCCTCCAACGTAACTGCTTTGACTGGGATTCTCTTATCGTAGCAGATGTGCTTAGCGACATCAAGGTTGTCGCATACAACAGAGCTTCCACATGCATATGATATGGCGCGTTCCACGGACGAATCGAAGTTGATGGTATCGATAGTCAGTCTGGCTCCAGAGAAACCCTTGACGGCAGTATTGACGGCATTGACTTTGATGTTGTCAAGGGGAATGAAGGTCATGGGCGGGAACCTCTGCTCCTTCAAGTATTGAACACACTCGACGCCGACCTTCTCCGTGTCAACCACAACTGAGTCAAAATCTCTTCCAAGCGCCACAGCAACAGCCTCGTCAAACTTCTTTTGCTTCGGATTACAGAGTTCACCGATTCGGCCGCGGACACCCGGGAAGATTCGTTTCAAAGAAGTGACCATCTCTTTCATGCGAGCTTCCCTATCGTTCTGGCGCCGACCATCATCAGCCTCCCTGAGTTTCCTGGCGACGTCCTCGAGCTTTTCTTCGAGCTCGGTTCGCTTCTGATTAGTCCTAACACGCTCGGACTGAAGCTGGTTGAACTCCTTCTTTTTGGCATCGATTTCCAGGGACAGCTCCTTCGAAGTGGCCTGTGCACTGGTTCTCCTCTCGTCGATGCCCGTCAGTTCCGCCTCGATCTTCTCGATGCTTGCTGCGATACTGTCGACCTTTCCCTTCAGGTTGTTGACGGTCACCTCGTCA
This sequence comes from Fusarium sp. JS1030, assembly GCA_000966855.1. NCBI lineage: Eukaryota > Fungi > Ascomycota > Sordariomycetes > Hypocreales > Nectriaceae > Fusarium > Fusarium sp. JS1030. Next base: position 1,345,660 of record JWIW01000094.1, read on the forward strand.
GCTTTTCGCTGTCGCTCCAGGTTTTCAAGCTTGGCCAGATTAGGGCCAGAGCGAGACATGACCTGAGCGCGGAGTGTGTTGTACTCTCTCCGATCCTCGTCGCTGACCTCGCGTCCTTGCTTCTTCATTTGCTCCTTGTAGTCGTTCTCGAAGACTTCTCTGGCCTTTTCCACGTTTTCAATGTCTTTCTGAACCTTGAGCACGGTCTCTGCCTGTTGGTCACGCTCATTGGTGACTTTGGTGATCTGAGCTTGCAGAGTCTCGATTTGATGTGTAGATTCGTGAATCTTTTCTTCGATCGGGACGAGGCTGCTCTCCTTATCTTCGATGCTCCTTTCCTTGGCCTTGATATCCTTGTCGATGCGGGCAACCTGACGGCTCGCGGAAGCCTGCTCCTTCCGGGCAGCTTCGAGCCGCTTCTCAAACGATTCGACGTTGCGACGCAATTCCTTCAAGTTTTCTTGATGGTTTTGGATCTCGGCATACGAGTCATCCATAGCCTTCTGGAAATGGTAAAGCTTCCAAAGACTGTGGGTGACTATAGCCGCATCGCGCTCATCCGTCTTTTTCTGGAAGTTGTCGGCCTCCTTCTTTTGCTCGCGATATTGCTTGATCTCCGAATTGATACCACGCCGTCGATGCAGTTGGAAGTTTTGGTTATCGGCGGCCTGTTCTGCCTCGAGCTGTGTCTTTTCATACTCCGCCTTATAGTCCAAACTTCCTGAGATTTGCTCGATCAAACGCGTGAGGTCCTGAGGAGACTGCGACGCAATGGCCTCGACATCACCTTGAAAAACAAGGAAATTGCGGGCCTTGATCAGAATGTTTTCTGCCTCGAGGGACTCGTTGTATTGCTGTGCGGTGACGACGCGGTCGTTGATGCGGTATTCGCTAGCGCCCTGATTTGTGATTGAACGCTTCCACTTTTGCTCTTCGCCAGCGTCGTCCTCGTACACAGCCATGACCCAGGCAGTCTTGGGGTCCCCGCGGGAAGCCTTGTCGTCGCCGTCGGCATGTCCATTCGCGTCACCGTTAGTCTGTGCTGAGCCATCGTCATTGATCTTGGCGGTCTTGAGGACCCGCCCTCGATAGACGAGATCCTTGAGGTGAGCGGAGCGTAGATGTGAGGATTTTATGCCCAGAACGAAGGATATGGCGTCCATGCTAGAGTGGTTCAGCAAAGCGAAGAGCGCGAGACGCAGGCGGAAACAATGCGACTTACGAGTTGGACTTGCCCGATCCATTGGGTCCGATGATGGAGGTGAAATATGAATCACCGAAGAGAAGGGTATGGTGGCCCTTGTAGGATTTGAAGTCTATGATGGCGGCAGTAAGTTCCAGGTCCCCGGACAGTTCACGCTCAAATTGTACCGAAGAGGGAATAACGTACTGAACAACTCGAGACGAATGAGCTTGCCCATGGTGGCGTCGGTGGGCAGCAAGCCCGGGTATCTATTCGGAGAAAGGTGTGTGAAAGGGATGGAAGAGGTTGACGTTGGCTTAGAGGGGTATCACGGGTCGCGAAGCGAATGCGACGGAGAGGAGGAGGCGCGTCAAGTGGCCGGGGCTCAAGTGCGACGGCGAGTCGCGCAAAGGAGGAGAGGGAGGGAAGCGCACAAGATCTGGTGCGGAGCGCTAGAGTGTGTTATACCGCAGAGTCTACCAATTTGAGGCGGCGAAGACGCATAATTGATGACAAGAATGAGCGGGTGAAGAAGGTTCCTGTTTGTCGTGTTGCGACGCCTTGAGAGATGGTGGATGTAACGCGTCGCGCGACTGACTGTCCGGCTACCCGACCTCCAGGCTTCGGAGCTTCTTGGGGTTTGTCTCTCAGCGCTGACAGTGCTACGCGGTTTGGGTGCTCTGACCTTGGTCCAATCAGATGACAGGTTCTGGTGGGCCGGAGCTGCCCGGACGGGACGGGAGAGCAAGACACAGGTACGTACTTGCAGCTGCGCCTGCTCCCAAAACTGCTTACAGCACCTACCTACAAGAAATGATGATGGAAGCGAGGCCAGGCCAAAAGGTTCATCAGCTGGCAGTTGAGACACCGAGATAACGCCAACACCTATGGATACTACAAGAAGCTGTCCCGACTAGTCAGAGGGGACGGATGCCTAAGACAGTAGCTCAACAACCAACCACTCAGAAACAAACGATGGACCACGCAGACTCTAGTCTAGTAATATCAAACAACCGAATGGGGTTTATTCTAGGTGAATGAGGATTCGATTCACATGACGATAATCAAGGTGTCGTGATACTCGTGGTCGCCTGGGCCTTGAAACACTCTTGGAACCAGGACCATGCCGAATACTGTGCCAGTCTGTTGGCTGCCGACGACGGCATCCTTATGCATGCTACTTGATTGGACAAGGCCTGGGGTATGAGGCTGTCTCAAGACGTCGCCCTTGGTATGATGCAACAATCCAGGCAGGTTCCCAGGTTCATGGTCAAAGCAACAAGAGTTGTGTGTGCCCTGAAGACGCGCTGGCGATCCAGCGACAAGAGCCAAGTTTGACCTGTGTGGCGCAAATGCATGTGCCCGTGGCGCGCCCGCCTTGGCTTTGGCCTGTTGTCTCCACCCCACCCACCAAGCTTCCAGCTAAGGTGGTCGCTTTCATCATCGTCTGGGGCCCAGCTTTCAAGGCGTTGGGGGACCTTGAGCACATCCAGGCGATCCCACGTGGATGTTTCCGTCACCGCTGGTGTTTCTCATTAACCCTCTCTGCCCTTTGTCCTTTCCTTTTCTTCCTCTTGCGCTTATTTGCCCTTTCGGCTGTGTTGTTTATCATCTGCATCACAAGTCATCGATTCTTGCTGGCCCAGCCGAATAGAAATGACCTGGTAGTCGGCCTTGCCAGTGTCTCCCCGTCTAACGGAGCTCGTGCAGCTGGCTTGTACAAGTACATTCATTCGTACTTCTTCGGGTTGTGCTGCCTGCGCTCCCTCACACTGTCCTTCTTCCCTGCCTGTGCTGGGATAATATTCCCCTGCATCCATCTTGCTCGCCCGTGAGTATTTCCCCCCGTTCTCCGGGATACTCTTTTATCTTTCTGATTCCGTCTTGTATTGCTCACACTCTTATCGACAGCTAAAGAGCTGAGCTGCTGGCTGCCTACGTCCTCACCACGTGCAACTTTCACAACAAAAACGCCATGGACGACGATACCAAGGCAGCCTCGGGTGCTGCCCAGGGCCTCAAATCCGACAATATCTCCACCGATAGTGATCCCGTCCTCACTCCCGGGCCCGAAGCTCCTGCGTCTCCAAACTCTTTGCCCGCCGACTCGGATGTTGACACTCCAATACTGGGTGCCACCACGCCCAGGAGCTCGCTTCACTCAAGGAACCCATCCTTTTCTGGCAGCAGCTCAAATCATGAAGACTGGGACGTTCTGCCACCTCTGGATCGGTTGACGGTCCTCGATCTTCTAGACAACTTTGCCCTACCTCAACAGCTCGAAAAGCTACAAAAGAATATCTCTGCCCAGACTGACAAGGTTCGCCGGTCAAGAGAAGCCATTAAGTCCAAGACACAATCCGCTCGGGATCGTATGGTCGAAGAATGGAGACGCCGGGTGCCTGAAGCTGATGAACAGCTCGATCGGTATCGCAAGCAGATGCAACGCCGCGTCGACAAGCTGGGGAAACGGTGGAACGATACAAAGGTCATTAGCGCCCGAGAAAAGGTGTCATTCATCTTTGGCGTCATGAACATCTTTGTCAGCGGATACCTCATCGGCGGCTTTCCAGAATACTTCCACCTGTGGTACACTGTCCAGCTATTGTACTTTATGCCTATTCGCTTCTTTACCTACCGCCGACGGGGCTATCATTACTTCCTAGCGGACCTATGCTATTTCGTCAACTTCTTACTGGCTCTCTCCATCTGGATTTTCCCAGGCTCGAAGCGCCTCTTCACCGCGGCATACTGCCTTGCTTTCGGAAACAATGCCGTTGCTATTATCATGTGGCGCAACTCGCTCGTATTTCACAGCTTCGACAAGGTCACCTCACTCTTCATCCACATCATGCCCTGCGCAACTCTCCATTGCATTGTACACCTGCTTCCACCAGAGGATCAAAAAGACCGCTTCCCAGCAATTTGGACCATCAAACATTCGCCGCCAGGATCACCAACCGCCTATGCCAACGTTGTATCTATGCTTGTTTGGAGCACCCTCCCGTACGCTGTCTGGCAACTCAGTTACTACTTCTTCATTACTGTACGCCGGAGGGAGAAGATCGCGGCCGGCCGGCCTACCTCGTTTACTTGGCTACGGAAGTCATACTCCAAGACTTGGCTTGGAAAATTTGTCCTGGCGCGGCCTGAGCGTCTCCAAGAAGCATGTTTCATGCTAATTCAATATTCCTATGCAGTGCTCACCATGCTGCCCTGCCCACTGTGGTTCTTGAGTCGCTGGGCCTCGGCGGGTTTCCTTATGATCGTCTTCACCTGGAGCATTTATAACGGTGCCACATATTACATTGATGTGTTTGGTGTACGCTTCCAAAAGGAGCTGGAAGCTATGAAGGCGGAGGTGATTCAATGGCAGAACTCCCCGGAGCATATACCGCAGTCGCCTCCACTAGGTCCTCGGCCTGACGTCTCTTCTGGACCTGAAAAGATCCAGAAGAAACCCGCCGGATCCACATCTACCGGCCAGATTCCATCGATGAATGAGGTGAACCGCGAGAAAGAGATGCTGGGCGATACTTCCCTAGCTCAAGATGATTCAGCTCGGCCTGTTAGTGTGGATAAGATACCACTCCTTGACGAGACTCGGAACTCTACCGCTACTGGAGTCGACGGGAAGTCCAATGATACTGCTGCCCGGGAAAGGAAAACGGGCGAGACATCGGCCGCTTGAGAGGAGATTCATGATCAACTGTTTCCTTGTGGATGAGACTTTTTTTCTGTTGAAGCCACTCCGATGAGTGCATCCACATAATATCTGGGCGCTTTGCGTGAGTGGTCAATTGCTTGTTTACCTGCTTATTTCAAGGTGTATGAGGTGTTTGAGTCACATTGGTTCTATAAGAGATGAGAACCCATCGTTCATTACTACAAATATGTCACGGAGGATACCCCTTTGATTGCGGATATCTCGGAGAGATACATTGGGAGTTTGCGAGTTACGTCACGATCTGGAATTGTGTCACTCTGTTTTGAGAATATTTGATGTTCAACAATTTGTTCTCAATTCTCCGATATTTGTATCGGAAAAAGCATGCTAACACAGCAATGTTGTTTCGTGGAGATGCGCAGATGTTTATATATATTGCAAGCGATATTTGAAGTTTAGAGGGTAACTTTCACCCTGCCCATCGGGATTCACCAAGCTTCTTTTCTACCTTTGCCAAATAGCACTTGTGGCGCTATGCAAGCCAGATGATGAACGGAAAAGTCGCAAAAAACACAATCGCTGAAACTTCATGGCTTCTTTCGCTTGCTGCGCTTTGCCTTGCCGGCCTGGTTGGCAAGAGTCGTGCATCAAACCATACATTCATCCAAAGGGAGCATCATATCCGCTGAATCCCTTGTTCCATTGTCCCAAAAATCCCAGTTAAAGCAACCCCAGCCAACACCAACCCGCGAACCCTCCTGTCAAGCCATGGGAGAACCCAAGTCCAAATGTGACGCCATTTAATGCAGATGATGCAGCAGCCTTCAGGGTATCCTTTGTTCCATAATGCATGAGATGTGCCGTTTTGAGAGCCGTGGCTCTCTAAGCCCAAGCATCTGTGAGATTCGATACTGGGCGCCGAGCCTGGCGAATGAGCCAGAAAGTGAGCCGGTCCGGCGCGGAGACGGCGTATCCAACTCTGTTGGATGATTCCGCAAGATTGAGATTTCAACAGCGACAGCTGTTGTCTCCAACCGTCGCTTTTCACCGAATGACAGCCCAATCGGCAAGTCGGCCACAATTGTCACCATCTTCTCGTGTTCCCGGCCGTCGGCCAAATGTCGACCAGAATCTCAATGTCTCGTCTCCTGCACCAGTTACAATCGTTCGGCCATCCGGGCTCATAGCCAGGTACAGCACTCGATAGGTGTGGCCTGTGAGACTAGCCACCTGTGTCATGGAAGGATATTTCCAGACGACGATCTGGTTCTGGCTGTAGCCATGCGTGGATACGATTTCGTTAGAGTTCTTTGACCACGCAATGTTACACACCTGGCTGCCTGTGTCAATCTCGTTGATAACGGATCCTTTGACGGTGTCGTGGAAGATGATGCGGCGATCCGCGGTGCCACCTCCAGACGCAAGCAAGCCACGTTGGTGAGGAGACCATGAGATAGCTTTGACGGCTGCGGTGTGGTCTGAAAACTTCCATAGCGGTGTTTCTGAGAGCTTATCCCAGACCATGAGCTTGTTGTCGTTGCCACCACTCGCCAGTTGTCCGTCTTCGCAGTTCCACCTAAGGCCACACACTTCCTGCTTGTGTCCGACCAATTTCCTTAGCCACTGATCCGGGGCCCGGACATCGCGATGGTATATCAACCGATCGCGAGACCCTGATGTGAGAATGTGAGTGTTCCAGGCTAATGATCCAACCCGCGCGGTATGGCCAGTCATTGTTCGCAACCTCCGGGCCTTTTCTGCGTCCCAAATCTGTACCAGGCCTTTTCCGGTTCCAATAGCAAGGTGTGTGCCTTTTTGAATCCAAGACACACTTGTCACAGTATCATCCTCAAGCGTGCAAAGCTTGTTCACCTTGCTTGTCTGTGCATTCCACATGTAAACGCTAGAGCCGAGGCCAACGCCGAGAATGTTCGCACTCCCCCAATCTACCAAGTTTAGATAGAAGTCGTCGGCTAGTTCGGGAGCATCGAGGACCTTGTACGGAACTTTGCTGACAGCTCTCGGTTGACGTCTTGGGCTGAGTAGCATCTGTTGGCTCCCAAACCGTACTGGCGATAAGCTGTAGATCTCTGCTCGAGTGTCCAAGTTTGGTCCATGACGGCTTTGCGGTGTCTTTGAAGGAGTTGGGTGTCCGGCAACGTGAGTGTGGTGGCGAGGCGACATATACGAGAAGAGATTCTTGTGGGGTGTTGACGGTGTCAACGAGGACGATGGCAGCGACGGAGCTGAAGCATTGGTGGGAGGTGTGTGGGCTCGAGTACCATCGTTTGCGGGAATGTGAGAAGTTGTGGGGAGAGTTTGGTTGGAAGAGAGGATTGGTGTGGCTGCTTGAGGTACTGAGCTCTCAAATATCTCTGCACGAAGTAGAGTTGAGAAAGTACGATTTGCTTCCTCAGCTGCAAGAGTAGGTCAGCATGACTATACATTGAGAGGCTGCTGAGAGGCGGCTTACTCTTTTGGAAATGAAGCTCGCCATGAGGAGTGCGCTTCTTCTGCTTTGAAGGCGTGGCTGGTGATCCTTCCTCATGAAGCAGGCTGAAGCTGGCCTGCAGGTCCTGGCCGGAACGAGTCGGGATGAATCTACCCGATAGTTAGCACAAGATGATAGAATTAGATTAAGCAGTTGACGAACCGATCCCCATTTATCCGCTGCCGCTTGCGATGAGGGCTGGCGCCTGGAGTACTCTCTCGCTGCGGACGTTGGAACTCGCGCAACAAAGCGCTGTCGACAGCGTCGACATCAAACGGGCTCGAGCGAGCGACGTCGCTTCTCCTTGCGTTGCTTCGGAGGGAGCGGTTTGACCCATTGTCAAGAGTATGTCGAGGTTCCAAACGGGCGCGATCTGAGCGCGGGGGAGGAGTAGATGCGCGAGGGGGAGTGGCGGCGTAGCGTTTAGAATCATCGATAGCTCGCTTTGAGGGGTGATGAGTCGCAGCGGCATTACCTGCGGCTTCATGAGGTGCCGCCATGGTCGAGATGCGGTTGCGTTGCGACTGCTCAGTAGCTGATTAGGATATCGGCGGGTGGGAAGCGGTGGAAGGAAGTGATCGTGAGGCGCAGGAGATTGATGGGAGGATTGCAAGGCAACCAGATCGAACGTTGAACGAAGGGCCGGGGTAAGACGGTAAGGGCGCAATCCCCGTCCAGTTGATCTCGACGTCGTTCGCTGGAAGGTGTCTATCGCATCGTCTCGATCTCGCAAGGGCCCGGCAACGGGGTCGTGATGGTTGGGCACGGTACTGGGGGTCGATGACGCTCGGCTGGCGAAGGCTGATAGACTCGGCGAGAATAATGGAATACGGCGAGGGGTCAAATGTCGCAATCACAGCCAGAGCTAGAGACGAGAAGCTGATGATGATGCGAGACGCGGTAGCTGGCGATGTGAGGCGTGAGGTGCGAGGTCCAAGTAGCAGGATGGAGGTCGAGGTGGGCGGGTGCGGTACTGGGCGCTCTGCCGGGTTTACGCTGAAAGGTGCGCTGGGGGTGGCGGGAAGAGGACCGCCCGCTCAAGTTCGTGAGGGATGTTGCTGCTGGAGGGAGGTTGACCTGGGGCTCGGGCAGGGCGCGCTAACAGGCGCGTGGCCAATCACAAACCTCAAACAGCGGGACGAGACCCCCTGCACCCACTGGGGGGGCTTCACAAGGAGGACCGCGGCCGGCCAGGAAACGCGCGGGTCAATAACAACAACCAAAATAATAGAGCAGCGACGTGATGCCCCTGCTGCTGCTGGATAGAATGGAGCGCATTGGGGGCACAAAGGACTGGACGGTTTGCCTTTGACGGATTGTGTTGGAAGGAATCGTTGTTTTCTTATATGAACTTCTTTGTCCTCAACGAGGCCGATGCAAGAATCCCTTTTGATTGTTCAATTCCCCTCACAAAAAAAAGCCGTTACAGGACAGAAATTCTAAGTTTCCTCCCGCAATCGACCTTCCCAGGTGCCGGCACCTCCCCTCTCCCGACATGCTGTACGTACTACACTGTCAGCTACCTACCCAGGTACTGTAGCTTACGTAGTAGGTAGGTAGGTAGGTAGCTCGGGATCGGGAGGTGCCGATGTGAGGACGTACGGCACCCAACAAATCAAAGGTCCACTGCCGACCTGGTTGCATCATCATGAACAGCCCCCAAGCGAAAAGGCGGCATCGCACATAGATGAGGTCGACGTCTATTTATTATGGGAATAACAAATAAATACGGGCACCGAGAACAGCATTTTTTGCAAGTCTCACCTGGTCCAATCCTGCTAGCCAAGTGTCCACCGCTTGTTGTGTCTTTACGCGCCATTTTTGTCATGGCCCGCGTGCATATTTGTTGTTTTTAACATGTAAGTTGTGCATACAAACCCGGTATGTGGCCGTGTAAGTGCGCGCGTGTTTTTTTCCAGATACCTACCTGGCCCTCGCTACATAACAAAGCAGTCAAGTCGTCCAACTCAATACTGTTTTATCTACCTGAGGGGGGATCAACCCCCTAGGTACAGCCCGTGCGAGCCAGTATCTGCTCCACATTCTGTGATTTAGCGTTCTTGATTATCGAGGGTCATCGTTAGGCCATGCAACAGATGCCTCCAATGCACTTCCTAGCAAGACCACCAAGTAGCAACTTACCAAACAGTTGCGGGACGTTCCGCGGCTAGCTCGGGTTCTCAACCAGCTGCTTGGCAGCCTCAGCCCTGCCATTAACAGGATGTACGGCGTACCTAGGTAGGTTTGTGTGCGGTGGTGTGTACCAGTGCGTGCCTGAGCTGAACGTCGTCCCGGTACGTAGTTGGGCACCCTGACTGCGAGTCTGGTACGAGATATGTTGCTCTTCAGACAGACACGCGCGCAAGGTCAGGGTAGGCGTGATGCGTGGTACGGACGTGGTGCGGCAGAAACAACAGCCCCTGTGAGCCAGCCCAGCCGAGTTGATTGGTTGGCTACCAAGTCACCGTCAACTTGCTTGTTTTGGTGCCTCTTCTAAAGGCTGGGCTTGTCAACTCGGTTTCCTGGCGTATCAACTTGGAATCGTTAACACGGAGGCCAGCGTGTCGGCAACCAATCGGGACGAGCCGGCCATCGCGCACAGTGCTAGTCTGTGCCTTGTCTGATTCCCAGCCACACACGCGATAACAGCTTGCGCCAGCCCTAACACGCGTGCACAGTAGGGTCCGTGAAAACACTGTGCCAAACACGAGGTTTTGGAGAGGGGCTTTGAGAACGAGGGGTCGCGTCAATGGGCGACGAAACGCCACTCAACGCGTCGGGTCTCAGTCGCGCGCGCCTTCCCCCTCATTGCCCCCTTTTCGACTCCCCCACCTAAATTCCAGTGTGTTTTGGTCGGCGGTTAGGTCGCAGGAGGGCTTGAAAACGACCTGTGGCCGCTTACAGGTGGCCTTCCACCGACCCAGCAGCGACCTGGGGAAACACGATCACAATAACAGACGAGCAGGCCGCGATACGATGGCCTCACACACACGTGTCCTATGAACTTGATCGTCTGCAACTCTCGTCGCTCTGCATCATCATCATCATCATCATCAAGTCCACCCAGATGACTCTTATAGCCAAGGCTATGTTCAGTCAACAACTGCTCGCTCACGAATACATTTCTGGCCCGTCGGGTCATCCAGTCATCAATTCGTTCTTTCGCTCGTTCTTTGACAATGTCTCTAAAAACAACATAAGTTCTATGGTTATTTGAGGCCGTCCTCCCATCGGAAGTGGCCCATGCCACGCTGCGCCTTTGTTCTTAGCATGATCAAGCCGCCCCAAGAATAGACAAAAGAGATTTAAAAAGGGGGTGCAAAGAAAAGACAAGAAGAAAAGGATGATGTCAGTAGGTATTTGCCCAGAGACAGAGAGATCAGATAATAAAAGGCACAAAGGGCAGGCCACGGTGATGTCCTGCACCGCGCCTAATATGAGCCCCCCCCTTGACATGGATGTATCTGTCATTTCATGCTTGCGCCTCTGCCTGCGCCAGCAATCTCTCTCGCCATCCGTTGCAGACCTCCTCAAATCCGCCAATCACTTCTCCACACACGCCTGCGCACTCCCTCTTCTCCAGTCGCTCACCCCAATTACCCCTCGTAAGCCATCGTTCGCCTTCTTCCCTCAGCTGCTCCTCTCGCCTCATCTCTGCCACAATATCCTTTGCGCTCCTGAGCCTTCGTGTTGCTGTTGTCGTCGTCTGGCGGGACATGTGAAGCGTGTCAGAGAGATAGTTGAGGGTTTGGACCAGATCCGATGTGATTGAGTGAAGGCCCGTCAACGAGTTAAATGCCGATGTTGAGGGCCGGGGCATTGTATCGGATAGTGATAAGAGCAACGGGATCAAGTCGTCGATAGTCTCCGGATCCGGGGGCGCAACAAGAGGGGATAACAGAGGAAACGTGAGGTTGTGGATTTGTCGAGTCTGGTGAGTCAAGTGCGTGGTGAGAGCCGAATGTGCCGTTATCAACCTGTGATGCCCATTAGCACCCATAGCCCGTAGTTTTCAGGGCATGCTTGTCAAACCTTGAGGCGCTAGCCTCGACACTGGATTGTGATCCGAGGTCTCGCAGAGCGTTCGTGACTCGGTTGAAGACATCATCCGTTGGCCCGCCGTAGTTCTCTGTTCCTCTTCGGGCAAGCGACTCTACGGCGTCCATCTTGGCCACCAAGCCGGGTGGCATCCCAGGGGACTCTAAGTCTGACTCGGAGCCATACTGGCTACCGTCATAGTTACTCGGTTGTCGCTGGTGTTTCCGACGTGGAGAGAGGAGAGTGAGGTTCGCGGCTTTCGGTTTCTCGCCGTTCTGCTTCGTCGGACTGCTCGTACCCGCCGTATCCTCCTCCTCCTCTTCCGAATGGTCATGTCGGGCCTCGTCTCCTTGGGGTTCTACCATATCACTGTCGGCATCGCCCTCGATATATTCGCCTTCATCTCCCGAGTCGGAAAAGGCGTCGGCCAGCTCATCCGCCAGGTTGCCCATGCCATTCCCGCTTAAGTCCAGGGCATCCTGTTGGTTAAAGCTGTTGCGGAATGGGGTTGAGGGGTCTTGTGCTGATGATTTAGATAGCCGTCGAGCTTGAGGCGAGCCTGAGAAACTATCGAAAGCGGACGAGTTCCGAGAGTGCCTGGGAGTATGCGGCGAGGACGGCATTTTCGTATGTCGGAAATGGGAAATGCAGATGATGCTCCCCGGACCTAGATGGTCTATCCTCGCAAGCTTGTGACTGCGAGCTTCTACCGCCAAAAGCAACAGCTGGGTAACGGATAAGGACGGATTATTCGGCTGCAAGGACTTGTCGAGGTCGATTCGGCGAGGTTTGATCGCAGTGTGCGTGTCTATGCCGCGGGGCGGATGGTCTCCTTTCAAATGGGGGTGTCGAGGGAGAGATGTCGGCGTTGCTGGAAATGATATCTGCTCGGGCGACCAGGGACCCTTATTAGGTGCTAACTATTGACGGCACCAAAGTGGCGGCCAACGGACACACGCAAAATGGGTAGCGACAAAGAAGCGAGTTTCCGGGGAGATTAGAGAATACCTGATCCCCTCGGCCTTGGGGGTCAATACAGGAGAAATCTGCGAGTGTTTACACGTGGAGAGGTCATAAGAGATGTGATATGCCAATTTCATGCCGACTGTTGCAATGGCTGTGGTGCTCAACGTCGTCGTGGCGGCGCGATGTTGGAAGCCAAACTTGAGGTGGACCCTTCTCGGGTCTTAGCGCTGGGGTACATGCAGACAAGGTTACGGTGCCTCTCTAACAGGCCCAAAGGGACCTGCAGAATGGGTACCGCCAGGGATACTCGAGGTCCCCCCGGCGGCTCAAAGCCTGTTCTCCAGGGAGCCCCTGCCCGTGGCTCAATGCGAACTTATCAACCAACTGCGCGCGCACAGCCACATCACACAAAAACAGCTTCATGAGCTCTCGCGGGGCAATTGCTGTTCCGTAAAACCTCTCCCCGCATAGACCCGGACAAATCAAGCGAGAGATTGGCTTCCATTGTTTACATTACCGAACACCAAGTTTACGGCTCTTGATTCACGCCAATCTCCCAGGCTCAACCCGCTGTTGATATATGTCAGGCGGCCAGAATTTGGCCGACAAGTTATCCATCAAACGGCCAAGATGGCTACATTTCGACGATTCCGACCCGACGATGTAAACAAGTTCTCCAAGTGCAATCTCGATCCCCTCACGGAAACATACGAACTCAACTTTTACCTCCAATACCATGCAAAATGGCCGTCTCTCTTTCAGGTCTGCGAAGATATGAACGGGAACATCGTGGGATATAGTGGGAATAATCCATGTGTTTGTGTTTGCCAGTCCAGTGCTGACCTTTGATGAGCAGTTATGGGCAAGGTCGAGTCATCGCCTGATGCTTACAAGTTCTCTGAGCACTACCTACCGTGGCACGCCCACATTACGGCACTCACCGTGGCCCCGGAGGCGCGAAGATCGGGCATCGCCAAGATCTTGACGGATCAGCTGGAAGTTGCGGCCGATGCCGAAAATGCTTGGTTTGTCGACCTTTTTGTCCGGAGGAGTAATCACCGAGCCATCACCCTCTACAAGAACCTGGGATATAGCGTCTTTCGCGTGGTCAAGGACTATTACGGCGACCATGCCACTGACCCGACTCAATCGAGCGAGGATGCCTTTGACATGCGCAAGCCCATGAAACGAGACAAGGACCATCAGCACATTCGGGACGACGGGGAAAACCACGTGGTTGAGCCTGAGGATGTGTGGTGAGCGCAATCCTATATCAATTTTCCCTCCCTGAGACCCATACCGCGCCCAATACGCCAATCTCCCACTCCCGGATTCGTCAATGTGGCAAGGTCTTGCCACGAAGAACAGGGCCGCAGTTATCATGGAGATCATTCAGATCCAGGCTCCGTCCACTTCGTATACGCTACCGCTCACAAAGGTACTCTCGGGACCAAGAAGGAAAGCTATCACGTTGGCGCATTCCTCTGACGTACCCTGGCGTTGGAAAGCTGTCGGTTCGTCAAACTCGGCATCGTCTGGCCGGCTGTGGATGTCCCAGGCTTTCTTCATCAAGGGCGTGTAGATGGCTCCAGGGGCAACGGCGTTAACTCGCACCTCTCTGTCGCCATTCTCCTTTGCTGCTGCTCTTGTTAGCCCGACAATGCCGTGTTTGCTAGCATCGTAGGCACCGTGTCTGGCGAATCCTGCTCCCTTCAGTCAGTAAAGCCAATGGGTATCATTAAGTAGCGTGCGACTCGCCCTTGATGCCGTGGATAGAAGCGACATTAACAATCGATCCCCCGTCTATCACCCTACGCAGCTGTGCCCGCAGACAGTACATCGTTCCCGTGAGGTTCACAGCCATGATCTTGTGCCATTCATCGTCTTCTAAGTCAGCAACTGGTCTAATGCCATGATGTTTGCCAATGATGCCAGCCACATTGGCTGCACCGTCGAGTTTCCCGTATCTCTTGACGGTGTCGTCCAACCAATCTTCGACCTCGGATCGCTGAGAGACATCAACCCGAGTCATCGAGAAGGGAGTGCCTTGCTTTTGGAAGTATGAAGCGGCACTCTCTCGGGCAGCGGAGTCGATGTCGGCGATGCTCACGGTGGCACCTCGCTGCGCGAGGACCTTGGCTGTTGCGAGACCAATGCCGCTTGCACCCCCGGTAATTGCGTAGACCTTCCCCAGGAGTGACATTGAGTACAGTGTTGTTGAGAGGGCGGTTTTCAGCTGTTGGCAGTACGATTTTGAGGTCCGTGGAGATGCGAAGGGTGCGGGAGGGTTTCGCCTTGTTCGGTGCTACAAGCGGCCGGGGCTCGTGGGTCGGACCTTTGACACCCGAGCTACTATCCCCGCATCACAGACAGCGAGTGATTGGGGGGATAATTGACTGTTTGTGGTGACATGCGTTCCCGATCTCCGGACGCAAGGCAGTTGGCTGTTTGAGTTATTGGAGTTGACAGGGGATACCTACTTTGCTCGCAGGTCGCATTTCCGATACCGATTGGCAGAGCTTAGGCTAGGCCCCCCCAAAGCACTGGGCTATGTTAAAAGGATGCCCAAGCACTCGCAGGCCAGCGACAACATGTGGCTAGGGTATATCAACATACCTAGCGACGTGATGTTCCGCCGGATGATCCCCAGCCACAGGTCTCCATGTCCAGGGTAGGTAAGCTAACGCTACATGTGACCATCTACCAACGCTGCCTCGGTGGTCGAGATTGTTTGGCAGTTCGTAGGTTCTACGATATCTGTTTTCTTCTTTTCTTTTGGTGTGCTCTTGAATAAGACGACAAATAGAAGATAGGCTGTGTCGATTTTATTCGGAGGTGTATCGTGTAACTAGGTAAAATCTGTCCACGCTGTCACTTGTCAAGCTATCAGCCTTATCCAATGCCAACAACAACACTCCTCCATCAACCGCGCATATTGCTAGTTTTAATTACGAAACTAGCGCGAGTGAATGGAAAGGCTATGGTACGTATGTATTCCATGCAAGCAAACTAAATATCAAAAGTTGGAAATGAACCACATAGTTAGCCAGCCTATAAACAATTATAGAGTACAACATGAGAAAATGGATGCACAGCCACAAGTGGGCTCCACCAGCCACAGCGCCAGCCAACGCTTGGCCCTAGGTAAGCATACAGGCAGAATACTAGCAGTATCGGCGTCAATACTTGACTTTGGCGCCTGGAACATACGCTAGCAAATGTATCTACCACGTTCAATCAAGTACCCCCCCCTGCGCATCTGCTCCTGACCGTGCTTGCTGACGGGCGGCACCAGCAAAATAATCCGCCCGTTCTGCCTGTTTCCCCAGGCGGCCGTCATCATCCAACACTTCGTCCTCTATCGGCCGGCCCCATCTGAGCCATCTCTTTGACCATCCGTCATCACCTGGCTTCAGTCGCCAGCCTATTTTCAAGCTTCCCTTTGTTCTTCTCTCGCGCTCGCTTCTTTCATAGCAGCTGGCGAGCTTCTTTGTCACCGCACCCTTCCGCCCTTACCTTAATTTCCTGCCCTTGGGCCTGCTGTACCGAGCCGTTCCCTTTCTCCTTCCCCAACGCCGACTTTTTTTTTTTCTTCCTTCTCCCTTTCAACCTCGCCCTCAACCTCACGGCTTGCGATTGAGCCATCACCAGCCACCGCACCTAATTTGTCCCCGGCTCGATTATTCACTTGACTTGACCTTCAAGAACATTTTCGAGATGGCCACCACCGCAATGGATTACGAGGCTGCCAATGGTGACCGATATGAAGGTTCGTTGCCGCAGACATGCGGCGCGTGCGCCGACGCGTCCGCTCCACCCCATCATCGTTTGAATATTCTACATCACCTCCGTCATCGCCCATCATTTCTTTACCATCCTCCTCTTACAGGCGACTCGACAGCGACGCAGATATGCTAATACTATCTCCAGACGAGGCGCCTCGCTACGAACGCGATAACAGGAGCGCCTCACCCCGTCCCCGTGACGACAACGAGGGTAGCCGTCGCCGCTCTGCTTCGCCCGGCGGCCACGGCGACAGGTAAGCTCACATGTTTCTCCTCATATCGTCGGTACAAACAGACTAACGGATGTCCCCAAACTGCAGCAACATGAAGGATGCCTCAGGTCCTCGAGATGACGATGACGGCGCCGTTAACCCTGGTTCCAACCTTTTTGTCACTGGCATTCACCCCAAGCTCACCGAGGCCGAGGTCTCCAAGATGTTCGAAAAGTACGGCGATGTTGAAAAGTGCCAGATCATGCGTGACCCTCACACCAAGGAGTCGCGTGGTTTTGGCTTCGTCAAGATGGTCACCTCCGAGCAGGCCGAGGCTGCCAAGGAAGGTCTCCAAGGCGAACCGATTGAGGGTCGAACTTTGAGCATCGAGAAGGCCCGCCGAGCTCGCCCCCGTACTCCCACTCCCGGGAAGTACTTTGGCCCACCCAAGCGAGGTCAGTAGCTCCCCCCAACTCCCCCCCCAAGCGTTGCACCCCATTAACATTTCATCAGAGCCTCGCCCCCGCTACGATGACCGCCGACGTGGTGGATATGGAGGTGGGTACGGCCGTGACGACCCCTATCGCTACCGTGGCTATGACCGTAACTACGAGCGACGATACGAAGAACGTGGTGCCGGTGGTGGTGGTTACGGCGGCCGTGATTACGAGCGTGGCTACCGTGAAGAGCGACGCTACGAAGACCGAGGTGGTTACGGTGGTCGCGATTACGACAGAGGCTACGAGCGCCGCGACCGTGAAGAGGGAGGGTATGGTCGAGACCGTTATGGTGGCCGTGAAGACCGGGACCGATATGGTCCTCGTGGTGGTCCTGGCGGCTCTGGTGGCTACGAACGCGACCGATATGACCGTCAGGGTGACCGTGACGCTACCCGAACTCGAGACCCAGCTGCCAGCGCTGGAGCTGCTGGATATGGCGCCGAATCTGCCTCTCGTTCTGAGACGCGCGACGCCTACGGAGGTTCGGGCTACTACTGAGTGCTGCCTTTGATGTACCTGCTAATCCTCCTAGGCGCACCCGACCGCAACGCTCAGTGACCGCATAATCGGATTCGACGACTTCCTGACTGAACGATCAGTCCTTGGAGTTACGCCTCCTCTCCTTTCCTCTCCTAACCTCCCTTATTTGCTCGTGCGCTTTCTTCTGTTTCACTGTTTTTCGTTTTTCTTTTCCTTCCATGGATTACAGCAGACTCTGAAATCAAGCTCTGCTCACACAGGAGTTTCGTGTGATTGCGACAGTTAAGGGATTGGAATCAAAAATGGGTATCGGCCTGCGTCACTTGAATTTCTTGTTGCTGGTCGGTCTTGCGGCGACAAGGTCACAGAAGGACCACATTTGGCAGCTTTCCGGATCTTTGCAAAATCAAACACTTCATCAGTCATCCATCGCGTCTATCGACGGCTCCTTGATAGCATTGGCAGCACAGCATCAACCAGATGTCGACGTCGGCTTTGTCGGTGAATCCCGTGGATCATTAAACACAACATCGAATGCGGTTTTCGTTACTCGCAGCCTTTTGTGCCGTTGTCCATAACGCAGAAAAGGGGACCTGCGAGTCGACGCGACGACGCCAATTGAAGCGGGCCCTGGGTCTCTGTCGCCCTGCTCGTATTGACTGACATCATCTTTTTGTCTCAGAAATACCGTAAATGTGTCGCCTGTCGCCAATCAATCGCCCATCGCTGTAATCAACTTGAACAACTTGACGCCATGCAACCTTGAAAATCCTTAAAATCACCATAATTGGAGTTGTCGGTGGGGGTGAAATACTACGGGTATCAGTTCGTTCGAGTCGCTGATTCCTCGCCAAATTCACATCGTCGCGTTCTGCCAAATATTGTTGCGCTGCGTATCACACCCACACGGCGGTCTTAAAGCCTTCAACCGGGATGCGGCTTGGAACATGCGTCATGGTAAGAGCTGCGAGCTGAAGGACCTTGCTGACTTTGGTGCCAGGGTCAATTCCTCGGCTTGGCGAAGCCGAGACGAGGCGACCTTTCTGAGAGTGGTGAGAATGGGCTGGCTATTATGCATCACGATTCAACCAGGCTCGTTCATCCGCCAAAGAGGCCTCGCACCTTTGTATGAATCCATTGGCAGGCTTGCTCTCCCTGGAAGTGACCATCATACCTGCTTCTTCTGACTTGGGGTTTCCATGGTTAGCCTGGACAGCTTCTGCACAGTCTCGATGCATCAAGTGATGCCGCTCCATTCATCAAGAATAGAATGGTGTGTCATGAGTCTAGAGGGACTATTAGCCACGAAACCTGGCAGGCTGAGACTATGGTAGATAACTTGCATCTCGGGGTACATTGAACACCTGGCATACACTTAATTTCGTACTCACAAATCGATAATACTTACCTTGATGATTGAGCCTCTCGACGTGTCAACTTGAGGTGTTCTATTGTAAGAAATGGGCTGACATTTGTGAATCATTGTGCCCTGTGAGGACTACACATAGATGACCAAGTATAGATGCAACCCCATGAAGCCTATTTTGTTTCTTTTTTTTATTTATTGAGATGCCCACACCTGAGATACTTTGATCCCTTTTAGTAGGTGTTACCAAGTATAGAACAAACAGATGCAACCCCTGGGGTAGAGGTCTTGAGTCATAAATACCCGATAGACATATGGCTGGAACTTCGCCTTGACTCCCTTACAACACAACCGAGTCCTGGATACCGAAACTCAAATGTTCTAACATATCAACTACTCTGCCTTGACAGACAAAGCCAAGCGAGAATATCACTAGGCTGGAATTCATACATCATCAGATCGGATTCCACGGCGGACCCATCTCTTCTAGAGTGCTTAAGAAGATCGGAACATCATCTATTTTCATTTTGTGTGCCCGATTGCTGCTCTCCGCAAAGCTCCTGTTCAGAAGATTCATCTTACACCGGCCAAGAGCACAAAGCACATATAGCACATTCTGTGACAATTAATGCTGGCCGCTTCCAGACCGACTGGGATTGGCCCCGATAAGCCACCCAACACCAGACACCAGGGTACCTGTCGCAGCTTCCCTCAACTGGTCTCGCTTCCTTGTGCGGTGATGATCCTGTGATTCTGAATCTGAGGTCTCGGGCTCTGGGGGGGCCTTGTCTGACGAAAAAGAGCTCTGCAGAGAACCCTGTAAGCTGGATAGGACTGTAAGATTTTTCTGAGCCACTCGTGCTGTGGCCCGAGAGAGATCAAAGAGAGACATTGGCGCTTCTTCAGCCTGACGAGCAGTTGCACTTGCAGTGATGTTACGAGGAGGGTAGGCCTTGTCTGGGTCTGGGGTATTGAAAGATCCAGGGAGACCAGACAGATCGCCCGCAGCATCCCATGCGTCCTCCTTGGCAGCTTCTTCTTTAATTGCTGCATCTAACTGTTCTTCGCAACGACGGAAAGTCTTGAGCACTTCCTGAAGCTGAGAAGGAGGCGCAATACGTAGGGCTGTGGCCAAACATTCGATACGCTGCTCGAGATGCCGAACCTCGGGGTTTCCACTCGCTGTCCCCAGATGGGTTGGCTTCTGCGACCTCTCAGTGCGAACGTACTTTCCAGCGTCCAGCGCTGCCCTCCACGACCACTCGTCACTAATGCCGGGGGTTCGAGATTCATGCTCGCTACCGTGATATACGCCGAGACGACTGACAACGTACGAGTATGCTGTTTCGAAGTCGTCCTCTCGTAGAGCAGCCTCTATGCACATGGCAACAATACGCTTCTCGACCATTGATCGAGCAATATCCTGATCATCGGATGTGGTCGATTGTTTTCCTGACCACCTGGCGCAGGCGGGCAAGCCGGCATTGACAATATTATTGCCAAGTTCTACAAACTCCTGTAACCGAGTGTATGCTTTGGAGTTCTGTTCCAGAACCTTCTCAATGATGGAAACTGGGTCAGAATGTACTCGTAGCACCACAGGGCTAAAAGGCTCCCCCTGTTTGAGCACAAGGCGGTAATCACTGAGGGCATGTGTGGCCCGTAGCAATGCTTCAATCCGTTGCCTCGCCGGTAGAGATTTGCCTATCCTCTTGGGGAACGCCTTGATGCTGTTTTCATTGTGAGACTAAACTCAATCCTCTGCACCTGATAACTCACATCTCATCACACTTCTTTAGCCCCCCTCTTGTCCGATTGGGGTTGGAGGCATTATCATATGCTCCAAGGGCGGAGCTTTGCACAGTGTTGAGCAAGTCTGAAACTGAAAGAGGTTGAGTTGGCGCTTCTTCATATAGAGACCTTGCGAGGGCGTATCCTGAAAACGTGTAAGCGAGGGTCCTATATCGGGTAGGTATCAACAGTACTTACGTCCACTCGAAAGTAACGCTTTGAGAAGCTCTGTTTCGACAAACTCCGTGGAACAATCACTAAAGATGCCTTGGATGAAGCCATCCTGAACAGAGCCAGACTCGTTCCCCCAGTTGTGTAACCAAAGGATTTCCTTCCGCGCCTGAATCCAGAATTCATCATCATTTTTGGGTGCGCGAGCCGAGAGAGTTCGTACCAACCGCCCAAGTTCGGATTTTTGTTCCCGAAGGTCTCGGATGAATACGAGATCCCCAGCTCTTCGGATGGTACAGGGCACACCAGACCTTGTGAGGAGGAAAGCGCTCTGGATTAAAGTGGCAAGAAGGTCAATTGACTCTTCTTTAGGCGTTGTCAAGGGGTTTGAGACCTGCAATAGGTCATTTCGCAAGTGTGTCGCAGCTTTTGCCTCGTTGAAAGCGCTGGCGTCGAACGGCGGCACAGGTGCCAGAGCTGCGACTGCCTCTTGGAGGGTTTCGCCAGAGTCCTCATCCAGTAAGGATTTAATTTTGTGACATATTTTGTAAGCCGCTTCTAGAGCGTCTGCTTCAGCTTCTTGGATAAGGTAGGCCGAAGCAAGCGCAGCCTTGGCGTAGGATCGATCAAGGTACTGTTGCTGATTCTCCTGAAGCCACACAGTCGTATCGTCTCCCAGGTCAATGTCTGATGGGCCATCCCACGACTCGATTGCCTTCAACGCAACTTTCCACGAACTTGAAGCTTGTGAAATAAGCCATTCGAGGGCCTGTTCCCAGCCAGGGCAAGACAGATCAGAAGCTGCTCCAGAATCGCTTGATGTGTCGTTGAAAACATCACGTTTCCATCTTGCATCGTTGAACAACCATGGACCAACCAGACCTCTCAGATCGCGACCAATCAGGCCAAACTCATCTTCTACGGTGCCAGTTTCGGCCAGCAAGTATTCAATGGCGGTCCGATCTGGTAGATTTTGAAACTCGAGAAGTGAAAACCGTGCCGGTCTTTGAGGATAATATTGGTAATTTCGCCGTAAAAGTGGTAACACTGTGGAGACCATCCATGTGCGTATTTCTGGAGAGTGCTGAAGGAACGGGACGAGCAGATCGGGGAGTTGGGCCAGCATGCCCGCTTCCTCGTCCATCCGGTAGCCCCTCAAGAATAGGAAAGAGGTCAGAGGATCGGCATCGCTCGTGAGGGGAACATCGGATCTTTTGAGGGGCAAAAGATGGAGTTTCTTGACTTTTCTTGAAGCTTGTTCGTCTGAAAGGTTACCAACGGAAGAGGTGTCAAACTGCTGTTCGGGACTCGTTTGCACCGGCGGCTCGTTGGAGGCTATGGCTTGCACAAAAGGCACATAGATCGAGGGAGAGACGGTTTCGGGGAGGTATGTGAGAATGATTCGAAGCACTAGTTCATGGCGTAGAATCGTGGGATGGTGGATTGTGAGAGAGGATAAGCTGTCGATGTCGGCGGTAGTCGCAAAATGCACAGCTAGGAGCACCAGCTTTGCGGGAGAGAGTGGAAGCGAGGCGGCCATGGTAAGAAACAAAACCTACGGGCTACTTGACTATACCAAGTCTGAAGAGCCTAGGCGTAGTGTGTCTGGCTTGGCAAGACTTTCGCCTGTTGATGCCAGTCGAATGCCGTTCGCATTCATGCGACGTCGTCATATGGTGCGCCCGAACTAACAAAGTGGCAGGTCTGCGACGACGCATTGATAAGATAAGACAGGTAGCTTCAGCCACAGCATATGTTGCCTGTGCGCCATGGGTGGCTTGCATTAGAGATGTACTAACAGTTGAACCTTATGCTCATCGTCTTTTGGTCTGAATCACAGGTATCCTCCGTTACTCAGTTGCCCCACCCTTACACCCAATCGCCTTTCAGCGATTTGCTACTCGGCCCAGGTACGGGTGAACTCATGGGCCGCAAGCACTTGACGATTGATAATTCAACATCGAGCGGACGCGATTAACGACATCACCTCGCCCGACCCGTACACAGCCTCGTCACATACTCAATTGGCTCAAGATGGCGTCGGGATATGGTCTGAATGGCGGTAGGTTCAGCGCGGCAGCGCCCCCATCAACGATCAAGCGGGCACAGGCTAACGACATCACCTCGGCTTTTAGGCGTCGGCCGCTGCTTTCCCTTCTGGCAGGAGGTCATGGGCTGCTACGTTGTCAACACCTCGGCTTCTGACGACTCTGGCAAGAAGAAGTGCGGTCTAGTTCTCGAGGACTACTACGAATGCCTTCACCACAAGAAGGAGGTGGGTTTGGACGCTGGGGGTCGGAGTGGTCGGCATTATAAGCTTGAGGACTGACGACGATGAACAGCATGCCCGAGCGCTGGCAATCCAGGCCGCCTACGCCCGGTCCGAGTCTTCGACGGCACGAGACGATGCGCCGAGTGCTAAGCAAATACGGAACCTCGGACTGATTGACAAGGAGGAGGAAACAAAGAAGGTGCTGGGACAGAGCTAGACGACGAATTGGCGCTGATTCAACGAAACACACGCGGCAGCGTTCGAGATACTCGACGCTATTTCCGTATCGACTGTACATGATGAAGGAATAAATCTTGGTTCAATCCAGGCCCCCTCTGATGTTGTGCATCCAAATTCATGACCAGCGACATTGGTTTGTCTACTAAATGCCGGAATCAGCTCTGCGCAAGTCTCATTGCATATTTGATATGAGAAATGACAAGGGAGTAAAAAAAGAACATCTGATACTCGCACTCCTTCCCATCCAGCTCTTCTGCCAGCTAGACCCTCGAGGTCCGGAAAACACGCCATACAGGCTCGGGCTGAACAAAAATCGGTGGTTCATTTAGAGGCTAGTACCAGCCATTGCTTCCCGAATGAACTCTGCATCACGATGGTAGCTGAAGTAGTCCTATCGCAGGCATTCTGAATTGGCCAACTTGACATAAGTACAAGGGTTGAACAGTAAGGCAAGTAGCTACATACTCCCCATAAAACTATTTCAAAACCAGTCGCTACTTGTTATAGAAGCCCCTACCTACCTACCTACCTACCTAGGTACCCAGTGACCGTGACACGATGTTTCAATCTGAGAGTATAGTCCGAACCGGCTGTCGGCAGCTGGCTGCCAGTGTCCCGCCTTCCTCATCCACCACGCTCTGATTTTCCACACCTCCGCCTCCCCTCATCCATTTTCTCTGTAACCTACACTCGGAAGTGTTAGGCCTGTCCTACATTCCATCTTGCCGCTGCTTCCATTGCACTTTTTGTCGGCTTGTCACGGATTGATGCTCTATCACGATGCCTTGCTTTCGAGGAGTCGACGTCTCGATCATCACTCAACCCGGCGATCAGAAACTCCCCGAGTTCCCTCACTCAGACGCTTCTTCAGTCCGTATTATAGCGCCCACCGATCACTCGTTCACTTTGAACCAGTGCGGCCTAGCCGCCGATGGTGCAGACTCGCCGCGGATCCAGAAAGTCAGCCCACGGGTCTCCGTTTATGTCCCATCTGCGCCAGGTGCCTGCTGCTCTTGATTCTTTGCTATGCGGCCATAGTCTAACCCATAGGTATAGGAGCGCAATTTGGAGTCCATTACTCGCTCGACAAGGTGCCTGAACCACCATGTCATCTGTACTTCAAGATCTTCATGAACGGCAGGAACGTTGCCAACTGCGGAATCAACCCTGCCAGCCAAGCCTCGGGGTCCATTACACGCTCTCTATGCGAGCCCAGCAGTCGATGGCACTATAAAGAGAACGGCATCATCCACAAGAGGCAGGGAGTCGAAGTTCGGAGTTTCTACTTCCTCCCCAACTCAAGTAGGACTTCAATAGCAGACGATGGCGGGCTCATCGAAGTTCAAGTCTTCAGAGCAAGGGGCCGCAGACGACGAGCCCCCATACTGACAAAGCATCGCGACCAGGAGTCTTATGGCATAGCGTTGGTCTTGGTTACTGTTTTGCGAGCGTGTCAACTGACAAGAGAAATAGGTCGCCCTCAGGGGGACTTCTGGACTCGCCAGAAGATGCCTGTTACTACGACTGGGTTCTGATCGACCCGAAGGAATTTCCGTTTGTCTCCTTTCGCTTTCACTATCGCTCTTGGTCAAACCTGCGTCAACTGAATTTGGCCCCTGCATTCACTGAGTTATCCCTCCCCATGAAAGGCACGTCACAAGACGTCACTGCAGGCAGCAATGAACCGTGTGCATCCCGGGCAGCAATTGGTGGACATGAAGAGGATCGGAACAATGCAGAATTGAACGACGAAATCTCGCGTCTACTTCAACCTATAACCCCGGGCCGCTCTCTCTTGAATGAGAACATTCCTATCATCGCACCACCAGGTTCTTCTGCTCGCCCTCTTCCAGAGATCCCCGTGAAAAAACCGACCCCAAAGAAATCTTTCGAATCATGCACCCCTTCTGTTGCCCCATCTCTCCTACCATACATCGAAGAAGAGCCTACCGAGAACGAGGAGGTCGAGCTTGGCATGGCAACCACGATTCCAGTACGATCTGATTCCCTTCGCGGTGGCAAGCCCCGTTCGCCAGCGTTGGATGGACTTGAAGTGCGCCCAAGACCACTGTCTCTGTCAAGAGAAAGAACTCAGCCCGCCGCTTGTGAGCCCTTGACAGTTCCAGTAAGGCACTCTAACCTGTTCATGGGTCAGGCATCCAGCACATCTACAGAGACAATGGGCGGCGATAGGGGACAATATATGCTCACCAAACCACCGTCTGAGCTGTTACCTATCACTTTGGAGACGGTAACTGGGTGGACACTCAGTGAAGGCGAATGGATGAAAAGGGGGTGACGATATGCCGGGGAGGAGGATATGCACACGACTTCATTATTTCATGACCACGGGCAGGGAGGGAAAAGGGGAGGCATCTTCCGGTGTGGTTTATTTGACATCCAGAAGACCACACTTAGTATTAGTGACTTAAGCCTAGGTGGGACCGTTGTATGCACAATCGATGTATGATCACCTTTGGTCGGTGGGTGTAGACCTCAGATAGACACTCGGCCGGCACCATTGTGAAGTGAAGAACAGCCAAACTTGGTTTATGCAGCCCATACTCGAAGCGAACGACGTCTCAAGTGCCACCTTTTTGTTTTTCGGCTAATCGGGTGCCCGTTCCATTGTCACTGGCAGCGGGCAGCTGGCAACTGGCAACGATAACTGGCGACTGCTGCATAGGTATGCCTGCACGTCTTGTCACTGGACACCTCTGTGCTCTTCCAGAACCTTTCATCCTCGCTTTTCTCAGAAACATGCGCAACGAAGCCATACGAACAAACAACGAATGGTGAACCTTCCGATATTCCCATCATGGCCGACTCCAGTTGGTTACGGTTCCTTGGCGGCAACAGATCTCGCACCCATGGACTCACCTCGCCTCGTTCAGAACCCGCTCTGCAGGACCTCCTCAAAAGCAGCAAAAAGGGTGCCAGCGTGCAGACGCACCACGGCAGGAAAAGTATGACACAGCTGGCAGGTGGGCAGGGTTCGACCTGCGTTGATCAGGACACTCCCTCTGACTCTGCTCCTTCTCCGGCATTCGCCTCCAGCGAGATAGAGGAGGCGGACAGGATATTCATCAATGCAGGCCAGCAGGTCTGGCATAGCCCCTCCATTCACCAAGTGGCAGAAGCTTTGCAAGTTGGTGTGATGACGAATCCTGCAAATGAGCCACTATCGGCCCAGTATCGGCCGTACATCTTGTATCTACTCGAAGGGTACGGTGCCATCCACCAGAAGGTGGCCAAGCTCGAGGCAGAGTTGGCGGAAGCGAAGGGTGAGCTTCTAAAGGAGGCTGAACAGCATAAATCGACAGAAGAACACTATATGGTCCTTGAGGCAAGGTACAAGGCGGAAATCAAGCGTCTAGAGCTGGTCATTCACGAAATATCTGGCAAGGGTATGGAGGCTGTGGCACTGGCCAGAGCAGGCAGCCTCATCAGACGCAGACCAAAGGGTCTAACTGAGGAACGAGCCATGTCCGGGGGGGATGCAGCGAATGATTACTCGCGTCGTAGCTGTAAGTGTTCCTGCCAAGTCCATTTCATGGACGTAATGCATATGCAGACAGCTTACCAGAACAGCCCCTGAGAGTGTACGGGACCAGTATAAAGTCAAATCATCTCACGATAGATTACGAAGCCAACAGGGCACAATACGTGAGCGACTATTCTTAGCATTAAAGCTCATCTTGTGATTCAAAGCTAATATTCAGTGAACAGTATCGCGAACACGAACCATGGACACGACAAATGAAGTCAGGATGAGCAGGCGTTTCCGAAGATTAGATGATGTCGTCTCAGATGTAGATGATGACGGCGCCTGCGGAGCTGACGAGCAAGAAGCCGAGCCCGGAAAGACACTGTCTGAACAAGACCGAACTGAACAGCATTCTGAGAGGAACACCTGCTTCTCTTCTGGTTCAAGCTCATATGGCGTGGGGAATGACCCGCCACTAGAAGGTAATGCCGAAAAGAAGCGAAATTCCACCGAGAGCAGAATATCAGATGATACTGGTGTTGATGGATCTAGCTTCACGGTTGCATGTCACACGCTGGAGAGTAATACGGCCGCAGGACGCAAGCCCGAACACGGGGGCCGCCAGGCGCGTGGTCACCATCGTCGCCAGTTCTCGTTTGTACCGGGAGACGACAGGGCAACAGTAATGTCTAAGGAGGCGATGGCGTCAAAAAACGCCGCTGTGGCTCAACAGGACGCAACAGCGTTGGGGCTGCGCCCAAATGACTCCCA
The DNA here is from genome assembly GCA_000966855.1 of Fusarium sp. JS1030. NCBI lineage: Eukaryota > Fungi > Ascomycota > Sordariomycetes > Hypocreales > Nectriaceae > Fusarium > Fusarium sp. JS1030. The sequence goes on from JWIW01000094.1 coordinate 1,373,080, forward strand.
TCAGCTCAATCGCAGGTCGAGATCGGCCGAGTGTATTGGGATGGGAAAGGATTCACGGCCGGTCGCACTCGGAGCTGCGGACTTTCAAATGTCCAGTCAGGCCGTCTCGTGCCGCCCTGAGGCCGGACCAGAAGCGAACTGACGCCCGAATTGACGCCGTGAAGCGAGAGATCTGTCATCAAGTGAGAGATCCGGGCGACGTGGCTTAAGCAGAGACGCTTGGTAGGCAGCAAACGATGGGCATGCGGTCAGGCCGTAGTCCGGACAAAGTTTATCACGATGTCAACGGCGAAACTTGCTCAAGGGGTGAGGCTAGAGAATATGTCGGTTGGAACACAGCAGGGGTGTCGAAGAGGTCACTCAGCAATGGACGATGAGGGATATCATCAAGAACCTGGTGAATGACACGGGTATCTACGAGGACGAAGTCCGGGGGCAGGCAGTTTTGACGAGACCGAGGGGCGTCGGATAATGAAGCTCGACGGAAGAAGCATGGTTGGTGACGACGGCTGTGACACAGGCTTGACGGGCGAGGCGGGATCTAGCCGTACAAGACAAAGACAGCTCGTCGTTGAGGAATAACGCGGAGAAGGCTAGACAGGACCGGCCAGCCTGTCATGGAGGACAAGACGCCGGTGCCGAACCTTAGATGAGGCTCAAGGTTTTGACAACCGTCAGAATTAAGGTTAAACTTGGGGCGGCTCCAGGGTGGCGTGCGGTAGCCTGGAGGACAGGAATGCAGTTTTTGGCGAGTGCTGAATCGAGTCTTGCTGAATCGGCAGCGGGAGAGGAGGAATGTGACAGCCACTATTCAAGGAACCCACCGACCGGACGGGTAAGGCAGAGGGAGCCTGTGCCCATGGGCCCCAAGATGGGATGGCGGGATGGCTAGGCCAGGGCGTGTCGTCGGTTCCTTTACAGAGCGAGGAAGCTTCACGGGTCTGGAGTCGTGCTCAACGTAGATGGTGGAGAGGCGGATCAAGTCCATGATTCGTGCACTTTTTTCTTTCTTTCTTTCTTTTTTGCACCATCATCTATCGGCCGCCCTCGTCTGACCGGTTGCGTACGGTTTTTTGTGTTTTTACACTTCTTGTTTTTCCCGTTCTGCTCGGCTCTTCTGCCATTATACGTTTGCAGTTAGGCAAAACAGGCTTACGTAGGTTAATTTCGTTGAGTTTGTCAAGGACGCAATTGGACAGCTTGGAGTCTCGAGCGGATAAGGTAAGTGACGGATGCGTTGCTGGATAGTGGGATATGCGGGAGATGATTGTGGACGGCGATGGCTTCGCTAGAGGCGATCGAGCCCCAACGTCAGTGGAGGATGGGCCCCAGGGGACAAGGTTGGCCGGGGGGTGTGCGCTGATTTCGGCCAATGGATGGCCTGAGTGCCTGACCACCTGGAACGGGGATGACTAACTAGCGTCTGGGATAGAGCGAGCTGGCGGCGGATCGCGCGGCGCCCCCCCTCCTTTTCCTTGCCCGACCCCCCGAACGTCGATAAGCGAGAGCGCTGAACCCAGATCCCCGGGTCTTGCACCTCCTGTCGGACGGGAGCCATCCATTTCGTGAGGTTCGCTCCCGTCCCTCTATTTTGCTCTCCCCCCTCTCTCCGGCGGACACCCCTACCTCCCTTTGGTTAGAGGAATCAGGGCAGGCGAGGAGCCATTCTTCAACCGTCGAGCAATATGTGTAGGTTTGGCAGTGATTTGGATTTCGTTGCTCTCTTTCTTTTGACTCCCCTCCCTAATCATTTTGAGGCGCCTGGCTCGGCAAGGTGGTCGGGGTTGGCTGCTTGGGGGCTGGAAGTACCCATGCTGTCGGGCCCGGCCCAGCCCAGCCCAGCAGCAACGATGAAGACGGATTTGTGGGAAACGGCACGACAACGAGATGGGAATGGGAAAAAGGGTGAAATACTCGCGCCTAGGCCGCAAGGTGTCTCCTGTCGCGCGGGTCCAGGCAGGCGTCTCGGGCCCGAAGCACACAAAGAATTTGTCATGGATTGAGGCATAACATGTTGGTCGTACATGATGGAGGCACAAGGTTTTGCGCAGCAACACGATTCGCGTAGCCGTGCGTGTTCTGTGTTCTCGGGGTATTCCCTGTGAGGCGAGGGGGAAGTTGATGGCGTTGCTGTCCTCCGTTCACGGCATCACATTTGCGAGTTGGTTTTTTTGTCCCGCGTCCCTCCCCACTCGTAGGTGGTTTCCGTCAGGGTCGATCTATGACCGTTTCATCAGCAACACCACCCATCGAAACGCAGCTTAAAGTCAAAAACAAGGTATGGCGATGGCATCGTCGACGTCGAGAAACGCATACCATGAGAGCAAGGCCCCCAAGTGCCATCACCTGGGCTCACGCAACCTAATTCCCTGGGAAGCTCCTGATACGCACGATCGTAGGGAGGATGAGCAGCGGTAAAGTGATCGAAGAGGTTTTGCGACGTCGTCGTGACGCAAAAAGAGCAGTCGTGGCTTGGGGACCGACGGTGTGCACCAGGGACAAAATGCTACGTCGGGATATAATACGGGTACGTACCATACCACATGTAACACGTATTTTGCTTTTTCGAGTTGCACGATTAAGATGAGATGAGGTGCAACAGAGGCTAACGAGGGACCCGAAATTCCGTCTTAGACCCTCGCAACGGCCCTTGGGCTAGGGCGAGTCTGGCGAGAGGAAGGCACAAGAAGAAAAGAAACAACGGGGTAGGACGATGGAGTCTCGGAGGGGTTCAAGCTCGGGCCAGGGGGCCTCTGGATCACCGGGGCGCCACGCTGGAGGGTTGGGGGCCGAGGGGTGAGACTAGCCAACGGTGAGAGATGCGTGCGTGAGCGGGAGCGGCAGAGGACCTCGTCGCCGGATCCATGATCCATGCTCTGGATCCAAGACATTGGCATGGATGGACATCCCATCCGCTCAGAGACAGCATAACCCGTCTGTGGCTGGCCCGATGGAGCAAATAGCGCCATGTTCTAAGCCGCAAGCAGTCGAGCAGGTGTCGACAGTTTTCCAAATAGTTTCAACCGTTCAGCCCAGGGCCCGAGACGACGCCAACAAGCAGCCGCTTGCTTGATGTGATCAACCAAGGGCCTCAGAATGAATCGCGCACAGCTCGAAAGTTTCGGTAGCGACAGCATCTAGCTTGCCAAGCCGGTTAATCAGCAATCAATCAATCAATCAATCAGCCAGCCAGGGGAGAAGCTGTCCAGGCCAGTTACCTGCCTACCTTGTGCGTAGTGCCCTCAAGGATGGTTCCGATCAGCAACGGTTCCATCGTCCATCGACATCAAACCCCAGGCCAGCCGGACCGCGTGCGTCTCCAGCACAGGCGCCAGAACGGTGGAAGCACCCAGGGAAGCACCAGTTTGACAGGGGACGACAGGGTGCAAGCTACAGGGGAGCCATGGGTAACAGGGAACATGGGGGCCCTTTGACAGGGAACAGGGCATGATGTGATGGCCCGCCGACAAATCAGAGGACCCAGAGGGCGGGAGGCCAAGGGCTACACAAGGCGACAAGGACGACAAGGGGCCGCCTCCGAGGCCGAAACGCAACGGGCGCCCGAAATTCTTCGGGCACCACACCATGCCCCGGACACGGGCTGCCATCGTGACGTGACACTTGCGACCAGCCAGGCCCCTGGCGATCAGTAATCGTGAAAATAAAGAAACCGTTGAGACTGCCCTCCCCCATGTAAGACCGTGTCAGAACCCCTGCTCCCCGTACCTGCTCCCCGTAAGTCTGCGACAAGGGCCGTACAGTAGACACGGGCACCACAGCTTCAATTACCTTTGCCCGTCGCGCGCTATCGTGAGAGGATCGATCTTGGGAGCTTGGGGAGCACAAGGAGGGGCGTGGAGAACAAGAGGGCGAGGGGAAGGGGGGCCAAGGAGAGTGACCGTGAGTCCGGCTGAATTGCCTGCAGCGCTTGGGATGGGATACACTCGTCTAGGTGAAGATCGCAATTGAACGAGGAATCGCATAGGGGGACACAGAGTGCCGAGGTTTTCAAAAGTCGCATGCTGTTTGTGGATGCGATTTCCGATTTCCAGAGACGGTCCAGGGTTGGCGTCATCGACGTTGGAGAAAGTCGTGATGGCGATGCTACGACCCCCAACAGCCAAGCAACGTGCTGCTGCTGCTGCTGCTGCCGCCGACGGCCCTGACCTGGCATGTAAATTACAACTGCACGTTTCTGGACAAGGCCACGGTGGCGGCGATGATGCTAATCGGTAGCCGCAAAACCGAGGCTTCTACAAGTTCGCGATGGTTTGGACGCATCTCTGCTCCCTCGCGGGCTCTCTGTCCTTCCTCCCCCCTTATCACCCTCCTAGCTGTCGATCTGTACGTAGAAACACGGGCTCGGGTTTGTCGTGGTGTTTCGCCCTCCCGCGTTTCGTGGTCGTCATCGGCAGCTCGTCAACGTCTTGGTTTCATGTGAGCCACCCCGAATGTCATCGGCTGCACACCAGCATCCCTGCTCAGCTTTCCCAGCTAGCAGGCCAGCCTCATCGGTGATACTACCCTGTACGCCCACCAAATTTCCAGGTCCCTTGTTTTCGCTCTTGTCTGTATGTCCATCTCTGTTTTATTTCGGAGCTAGATTATTAGGCTGTCATGTGGTTTGATGACTAGTAGGACCTCATTTGAAGCCATCGTCCTCTCCAATTGCCGTGCTCGCCCATCTTGTTTCTTTTGGTTGCACCTTGACGGCTGTATCATCTCGTGGCCCCAGTAAATTCCACGTCGCTCATTTGCCTCTGGGTCCCTGAACTCTTGCCCGTGTCCAATCAGGGTGGCTCCGTATCCCGGCCAGGTCTTCTGGCGATATACTCAGCGCAGCTCATCCATGCCTCTTTTGGGCACCGGCCCATCCCCGTCCTTCAGGTCGTCAGGGTTCCATCTCCCGCAGCCCCTCCCTCCCTGGCAGCCGTTGAGGATGCGCGAGGCTGCGTCGGTGTTGGCTGGCATTGGACGTCGAGCGTTACATGCATGCACCGCCCGAGCAGGGCATGGAACCCACGACGGAATCGCCGCCGCCGTCGCAACACGTACATCCGGAACTGGGCGCGCAGAAAATAGCAGCGGGCAGCTGGCTCACTGACTCGATGGGGAGACACACGACAAGACTGTGCTGCGTCGCACACGAGCTTGTGAGCCGGTCTGCATGGTGCAACAGCCCAGGCAAGAGTTGGAAACTGACTGTCGCGGACGTGCGCCTGGTGAACGAACTGAGGGTTCCGAAGAGGTTCGGGGTGTCATTCCTGCATGGGATGAGAACGTCATAACAAAGAGCGGTTCTACAGCTACAAAGGTGCCATCGACAGGAAGGGAGGAGAACGTGTAGATCCCCCATCAACCCAAGATCCGCCATTTTGACAAGACAAGGGTTGTGCTGTTGCCGGGACCGACACAGCGCCGTGTGATTGGTCCGAGGGCTCTCGGAAGATTCGATATCCATCTCGCCCTGGCCCCTCCAACCGGGCCCAGAGAACGGCAACGGGTGAGGACGAGGTCAAAGCAAGACCCCAAGCAAACATGGCTCATTGACTCCCGTGCCCCAAGTTGAGTGCCGAATCGTGAGATCAACAACCACCCTGTGCCTTGCCTTGGACTAGACCAAATAGAACATTAGTGATAGACCTCACCGTGTCCTAGTCTCGATTCCCATGTTTTGGGTGTCTGGCTCGACGACTTGCGCACCTGCATCTCGCATCGGTGGCTGTCGACGGTTCCCTGCCGCATCGATTGGGGTGTTTTTTCTTGCTTTCTTTTTCTTGCTTGCTTGCTTGCTTGCGTCAGGCAAAGCAAAGCGTGTGTAAATGAACAAATCAAACGAGCTGAAAATAATAATAAAAAAAATATATCCAAGAGAGGGTAATTGCAAGGGTCGCTTGTGAATGGCTACGCAAACGGAGAAAAACAAACAAGACGCCGCCGGGAAAAGCAAAAATGGTGAATGAAGCCTTCATCAGTTCGCACGCAACTTGGAGCTTCAGCTGCCTCGTGCCCCTCAGAAGGGAGAGAGATCCATCCAGCAGACATCGGGGCTGGTGACGGCTCCCCGATCTCCCCACCTGTTACAGCCGATGGTTGCGCCCCTCCGTATCCGCGTCCTTGGGCACCGAGGAGCGTTTGCGTTGACGGATGTGATCATGGTCACAACCCACGATGTCACCTCGTTTTCCTCGCACTTCCCTGTTGGGCCTTGTCGTCTGCCAACTCTGGACTAGCATCAGCGCCTAGAGCAGTAGGGCCCCCTTGCTCGGGACACCGTCGAGCCGGTAGATGCATCATCAATCATCGATCAGTCATCAATCAAATCCTAGATGGATTCTCAGCCAGTCGAGCAGGTGCAGAGCAAGCAAAGAAACGCATGGGGATCCATCCATCCAGCAAACAGGGCCTGCCCAAAGCGTAAACCCGCCAGCGCCCGCCAACAAGCATCAAATCAAAGCGCCATCCCCGCTGGAAGGGGACCCTATTGGGCTCGAGCCGCTCCGGGCGCCAGTCCGCTTTCTTCCCTACCGCTAGGACCGCAGTCTGGCAAGCCGGACCCTAACAAGAGAAGCAAAGTCGGAAACCAACGACAATTGAATAGAGGAAAAACGAAACATGCTGGCCACTGGCTGGTGGACGGTCAGAGGCACAGGAGCCTGGACGCCCGGACGCTGAAGCAGTGCAGTGAGGTGCTGGTGCTGGTGCTGGTGTTGGCGTTGGCGTTGGCGCTACTGTACCTACCTAGGTACATACAGTGCTGTATGAGCTGGTCTGGGGGACCGCATGGATGGATTGGATCCCGAATTCAGCCATCTTTGACGGTGGACCAGGGGTGCGAAATCGAGATTTTGCATCTGGATCTGACTGATGACAATGCAGTCCTGTCCTCGACCCTCTCTGCAGATCGACGTCGATCCTGTGTGCGTGTCTCGGTTTCTCTGTCTGTCTGTGTCTTAATCTGCGGCTGCGTCTGCAGCTGCGTCTTGTGTCTCTACAGCCATCACTGGCTTCTGTCTCTGCCCGTCTTGGATTGCTGCGCTCTTCCCGTGTCCCCCTCCCCCCGCTTCCGAAGACGCATCTATTGGAGCTTCTGCTCGCAACATACAGACACTACCAACAACAAGGCGGGCACGGTTTATCGCAGCCTCCTTCAACTGCCGTGCTTCCTCCCCCTTCCCTAGGCAAAATGCAGCCTCGTTGGTGACTAGTCTCGCCATCCATCACCCATCGCGGGTATCTTCCGCCGGGTATAATCACAGACGCCCAGGCACCCTCCTCTCTCCCGCATCGCCAATTGCAATCCCCACCGGCGCCAAGCACCGCAAGAGACTCTGTCCTTGCTCCTATCGGCTGCCACATTCCAGTCTCACTTCCCCAATCTAGTTACTCAGTCAATCGATCGGATTCCCCGTGAGACAAGTAATCCATGGCAAGTAATAAGTAATCACAAAATACTCCTGCCTAGCAGGACCCACGACCGTCAGGCTAGACCAAAGAATGTAGCCTCTTTTTACTCCCCTTGCCGAGCCACATACGCCTCTCAACGGTTGAACAAGTCTTTTTCGGGCTTACAGTCACTATTCACGATGACTTCAAAGCTAACAGGGCACTCAAGGTTCAAAGGACGTATGGGGGAGAAACTGTCCCATCTGGGGTATTCAATTCATTTCAAAACGCTCATTTCCTTTGACCTCCCATCTATCGCTCCGGTCTGTTAAAACGCCACTCTTTGCTGAAATTGCAACCGTTGCCCCGCCATGACTGTGCCTGACCTTCCCAGTTTCCCAGTTCCTTGCCTGAACGCCTGGTATCTTCCTTTACCCACCCAAAGTGCATCTTCATTTCTTGCAAGTAGTCTCGCGGACCTTACGCGAGGGTGAATGACTTGTTCGACGACTGTCAAACTATCCCCGACGATGGTGGCCGTTCAAAGTTAAAGCCAGTTGAATTTGGCCATGGTCCAGAATTTTCCTCGCCATGTGTTCACTGTAGATCGCTGCGTCGTGTAGTTGAGTGCTGATGCCCTGGCATTATGCTGTTGTCCATCATTGATCGGCGTAGAATGCTTCCTATGACGCTCTAGACGCCCGACTCGCGTGTTCCATATGGCTACCTCTCGGTACGCCCGTCATCCCAAAAGAGAGGACACATTCATACGAGAGTCCTTGTCGACTGGTTGTTTCCTCTCCGGAGTTTGATGTTGCACAGGGGAGTTAGGCGCAGTAGGGAGCTGTCCTTGGGGAACAAACGGAGGAAGTCGAGGTTGGCAGTCTGATCGATCCACGAACGAAGGTGAAGCGAGCGAGCTAAGGCTAGGAAGCCTGGGGTCGATCGAAGCAGGGACTGGAGCATTCCGTAGTGGCGGCAACTCGACTGGCATGTGGAGGGAGATGGGATGACGAGCAGGCGATGTAGTGTAGTTGGACCCGGCGTCCGATTCGGCGGACTCAGAGGAGCAGGGCGAGGGCAGAGGAGCTTCTACCCAAGGCACAGGGTGACGATGGCCTGGGGCGGACAGAGGTGACAGCTGCGTTCTCGGTAGGGGGAGGGCTGGTGTCGATATTGAAAGTCCTGGACGGTTGTGGGGATAATGATCATCGTAAGGCTGTACGGCACGTCGGCGGTCCATTCTTCTACGGCGGTTTTGACTGCCGTTCCACCAATTCTTGACAGCATTATCGCTGCGGCCATGGAGTCGGCGAGCGATCTCGGCCCAACGCTTTCCAATTTCCTGCACTAGTCGTTCAATCTGATGACCCTCCTCGGGCGTAATGGGGTCGTGGTTGAGGGTGGGCTTCAAGTTTTGGTGATAGCGCTCGCGGCATTGCTTAGGAGTCCTGGAACCGAGCGTCTGGGCGATTCGTACCCAGTTGAGGGGGCCGTGGGTCTGGACGAGGGACATCAAGTACCCATCTTCGGCGTTTGACCAAGGACCTCTCCGGTGACCGGTCATGATTGCGAATACTGGCGGAAGAAGAAAAAAGTAGAAGGGCCCGAGAATCGAGATGCCCAGTGGAACAACGACCCGATGAGCGTGTGGGACGATGTGAGGTAGTGTCCTAGGTTGGATGTTCAGAGGGCGGCAGATGGTCGGTAATTAATTGCTTGCAAACCAATGGATCAAAGGTTGGAGGATCCAAGATGGAAGTTGTGTTGGTTATGTAGATGTTGATGGGGAAGTGAGGCTCTGGAAAAGAGATCTTGACTCAGAAGGAGGGAGGTGAGGTGATCAAATATCCGTGGGAAAGCTGGATGGGGCGCGGATGGGTCCAGTCTATGGCATGAAGCGTAATGTATGGGGAAAGCAAAATCGTCGTGACACAGGGGAGGGCGTGTGATGGAGTGGCCGACCTTTTGGCACGCCCGTGAACAAACTTTCTCGATCTGCCACCAGGATGCCGCTGTCGAGATAGATGGGCGGGCCATGGGTGCTTAGGACAGTGGCGTTCAAGGCTGCTGGGGGTGTGCAGAAGCGAGTTAAAGATTCACGGGCGGCGTGGCTGGTAGAAAAAAGGTTGTTTGCAGGGGAGGGAGCCGGGGAAGGGGGAGGGGGTGATGGCACTGGCCCAGGATCAAGGATAGGGGTGTGGAGCACTGGGATTGGGTAGGCTTCTCAACCCGCTGCCGTCAAAGCGAGACTACTGACTTGGTGATGGGACTCTTGAGAGGGGATGGGCGTGCCAGGTTCTGGAGATTGGGTGGTTGGCTGAACGTTCGCCGGATGCGATGTGCTCCGCCAGTGGTAGTTGGTTTTTTGTTGTTGTCAACTAAGCCCATCATCATCTGGCGCCCAGCTTGCCTCGACCATCAGCCATTGCCTCTTCAGCGTCGCAAGATCCAATCCGTCGGGGCCGCCTCTTTAGAGCCATCTGTTGGTCACCAAAGCCGCCAGGAACTGAGATCACTGGCTCTGAAAGTAGTTCTTGTAGACGAGCGGGATGCCCACAATCTGCCGGCTCGTGAGAAAACGAGACAGAATGGGAAAACGACGAGACGGCACAGAGGACTTTGCGAGACATTTCACTGCTGGTCAATACATGACCTTGCAAACAAAGCATTGCTCTCCAAGCTATCGCAGCGGTTCTTGTGTATTCGAGTCTCAGGTGTGGATTGATGAGCAGGAGCAGCCCTGACAAGTCGGTGCGACAGGGTGCCTGGCTTTGGCCTTATGCGCGCATGTGTTCAAGGCGCGAAACAGAAATGCGGGTGTTCCCAGAAACCCAGCTGCCGGAGGTCCTCCCACCCGTCAGTCAGATGTCAGGCAGTTGAACCGCCCTCTTGCGCAGGCGCCTCCTTCGCGCGTTGGCCCTTGGGCTGTCACCGTTGCCCTTCTCCTGAAGTGATGTCGAGCTGCAGACGATGGTGGAGCTTGGGTCTTTGGGGACGATGACCAAGAGCGTCGCGCGTCGTCTGAATCCCGCACCCGCAGCCATTATCGCCATCAACGGGAGATATGTCGTCGGTCCATCTTTACCGGACCTTGCCGTCGATCCAAGCCACCAGAGTATGCCTCCAATTCCAGCCTCTGGCCGCTCTTGACGACCCCGAGTCGCATTGGGTAACGAGCTCGCGCAGTAAAGTTTGGTATAGTATCGTCGACGACGCCGCTGGCTTTCTCGTTCACTTTCTCGTTCCGTCCTTCCATCTGCCCGTGAGTCCCTCCACCGGACAATTGTCATTTAACCCCGGTCAATTGAATTTGCGTAGGGCCTTGCTCGGCCCCATATCAACTGTCGCCTGTTAAGCTCAAGGGGCGAAATAAAGGCAAGTTGCGGGTGGGTGCTACGTGATAGATGGTTGAGAATCACAACGCGATGCCTAACAGCCCTGAGTCGTTTCAACGCCAGCGGCCTTGGGTTGCAGGGCTGCTTGTTACCTTCACCGTCACCATCGCTGTCAGCGTCAGCGCCGTGGGTCAGTGCAGGGACGGCGAGCGGGTGGTTGCGGCCAGGACCAGGGTCTGAGGTAGGGCGATCATCGTCAACGGGTGGCTGCTGTCCTGAGCCAGCTGGTTGGGATCGTCGGAGTGAACGACGGATGCGTAGTCAGCAAGGATGTGATGCTGGCTGATCAGTGGAGGAACTTCCGCTTCCACGTCGGTCCTTTTCTGGCAATGCGAAGCAGGTGCCGTACACAGCCTGGGGTTCTCCGAATCTGTTCGGGTGCTTCATCTTGCGTTGGCGTTCCTGACGGATTGAGTTTCTGTGATGGCATCCGTGAAGGCTGGCTGGAATGACTGTTGGAGAATATTGATGAGTAGAGTTGCTGAGGGCTGCGACCAACCGACTTTCTGGTAAGGCCGGGCTGGGCTGGAGGGGGGAGGCCCAACGGGACGGGACCCTGGATTTCCTTACCCTACCTACCTACAGTCCTTACATAGGTACCTTCTCGCAAGCCTAGGTACGCAACGGTGACCACTGTCCTGACTCGCCCGCTCGCCCGCCTGCCGTTGCACCACTTCCAATGGCCCATGAGCGAGGGACGCCATGATTGAGGCGTGAGGAGACGATGCTATGCCCAACGGAGCAGAGGCCTTGCGATTGCCAAATTTGACAAGTCTCATCGGACAAATCTATGGATTTATTTGGGTGTTTCTGAATGCCTATCCTCTACATGCCGGCAGAAGAGCTGGACCACCTCAGTCCTGTGCAGGGCAAGCACCACCCGCTGCACCATTGTCGCATCCATCTCCCCCTGCTACGTCACAGCCTGTCCGCACACGTTTCAATCAGATGCGGAGAAAGCCGACCCAGGTATGGGGATCGTGACAGAACCGGGCCTGGGTAAGAAATGACGATGGACGATGGGGAACGAAACGAAACAAAAACGCCTTCGTTTAAAGGTAAAGATTGACCGGGGAGCCTGTCTGGCTCGGACATCAGCCCACACAATCGAGGTAACAGCGCATAACGCACAGGCACATTAACCAACAAGTCATATTTTCCAAACCGACTGCCCATTCTGTCCGCGACTTTTCACTGGCCTAGGAGCAGCCAAGGGTTGATGACATCTGACTCGCTTCCCCTCGCTAGCACCGCCATGGTTGGAATAACCAACAGAGCCCTCCCATCCAAAAACGGTGGCTTTGTCACTGGGTAATCGACTGCGTACTCGGGCGGCAGCGCAGTCTGCCGTACAGAGAACCCACAGGCCCGCACATGGCATCCGTCCATAGCCTACTGTTAGCAGAAATAATCGGTAGTGTTAATTCCGCTGGCAGCGCCCAGCATCTCGGCCAGCAGACAGCACCAACAGGGGCTTCCCGCTAGGACCAAAGCAGGACAGATGCCCGGGCGGCCAGATGACGATGCTACCAATAGTCTGCATCTCCGCCCCGGCGGTAATGGAGCCTCTAGTCCTTCTTAGTCGCTCTCGGCCACTAAAAGCAAAAACCGTTGTGGCGTCAGGCCTCCCTCTAGGCCCCTAAACCCTCCTGAGCCACGCCAAGCGAGCCGAACAACGGTTTTTCAGCTCAGCTCAGCTGGCCTCTGCTGCCGGCTGCGCTGGTCTCGTCCAATAATGCTGCACCCTTCCCTGCCTTGTTGTGCGTTTCCCTGCTTGCTGTCCTCCTTTCAGCTGCGGTCTGGCCGCCTCTGGCACTTGTTTAAGACATGATGCAGTCTCGCCAAGTGTGTCCTCGTGTTGGCCTATTCATACTTTAGTGCAAGGCGGCTGCCGAATCTATCATCGGGAGAGACCGCTATTCTTCAACATGCTACCGGGTAAGTCTTCCCCACTCTCGTTCTCTCCTCATAGATGAACAGATCGGTCAGATCCTGGCCTTTCCGGCACCCAAGATATGCGAAGCCTGCCTACTGACTGGCAATGGAATGGTGTTTTGTGTGATCGATACGTACCTGTTATCCGCCGTCTACTCGTCAAATCAAGTCCGAGTACGTGAATAACAATGTAGTTAGTTCTAGGACGGCCGAGTTGCCAACGAAAAATAAATGAGGCAAGTTGAAAAGGTGAGTGTGCTGTTATCCACCAAGACCTCCGTCTATAGGTCAGAACCGACCGGAACCGGGCGTATAATCGAGGACGGCAGGTGATTGCAGATCCCCAACCAACCCAAGTAGCAAGTAGATGACCCATCCATTGACATGTCAACGAGTTTCCCTATCCCCCTGACCAACTTCATCAACCCACATATCCTGAGCTCGTCGACACATCCCTCAAAAACCCCACCAACAATTCGCATAAACGATGGATACACACGCCAGACTCCAGTCCAAACCAGTCACTCCTTCCTACTACCATTGTAGCTTGCCGAACCGTCTCATCTACAAGTTTGAGTGTCCTGTCAGTCATTCAATTCGTTCAAACCGAAGTGTCTCCTAGTTCCCTTGTCTCCTCAGCATAGCAATATGATTGCTGCGCCACGCTCACAGACGAATGTCTCCCCCTTTGCCCGAAACCCATCGACGCCATGCCTCTTCATACGCCGCTTCGACATCGTTGACCCATCGTCGCGTATTGAAGAGACCACAATGCCATTTGCTATTCCAAAGCAACTCACGCATCTCGGCCAGGCGTCCATGTCCTTCGCCATAGCCGCTATCCGATATAGTGTAGTTGAGCCCACCAGCCAGTTGTACTGCCCGCTGTTCATATTCCTCTTCGCTTCCGGCAATCAACTCTGCAGCGGTTCTTGGCCCGTCTCCTGATTTGGGAAGAGCTCCCTTGAGGATTGATGCCGCCATTCGTGAGCACATCTTGTATGGATATCGTGGTAGCGTCAGTAGGGGCGTACTTGACCAGAGGACATCTGCAGCTGTTGTGTGGGCGTTGCACTCTGGCGTATCAAGGAATAAGTCGCAAACACGAGCTCGTGATATATGCTGGCTCTTGGGTGCTACGTCGGTAAAGATTAAACGGCTGGCAACCTCTGTTCCAGCCCAGGCCTTCGCCGTCCGTCGGAGGTTGGCCTCTCCAAGCTCTGGGAAGCGAAGAAGCCATAAGACGGCCTTGGGCACTTGTGCCAGGATCCGCAGCCACGTCCTGAAAGTTGTGGGCTCAATCTGAGGGAGGTTAGCCCGTCGGAATACCTGCAAATCACCAACTCATATATCTCGAACGTACCTTGTATAGTTGGTTGAAGTTCCCCATGATGATAGCGTCGTTGGCGAGGGTGGGGAAAAGTTCCTTCCGCATCTTCCAGCGACGCTGTTGTTCTTGTTCCCAGGTAACATGACGTTCGCTAGCATCACAGGACTGAGCGTGGTCACAGCAGAAGAATGTGTCACGACAGAAGATGATGTTCTCCGAGTACATCCAGTCTTCGCCTTCGCCCTCGGTCTCATCGTGAAACACGTCTTCTATTTCGACGTTATTGCGCCAAGGTCGCAATGTCTCCGAGGGAATAGCCGTGCTATCCGCCAATATGTAATCACACCACTCTGCACCCAGGGTGCCAGCAAACCCCATGAATGACATTTGAACGGGGGCAGGTCGAGCAGCGAAGATTTCGTTGCGTGCCCCCCTGGTGTAGCCGTTGAGGTTGACAAGAATGTGGATTTCATCTCGCACAATTTGCTCTACTAGTCTGTCCGCCGGCCAGCTACTGACATCTCGAAAGACAGGAGCTTCGCGCTCAATTTGCTGTCGATGAATAGACCGATCACTAGCCGTTGTAGCGTAGCAGAAAGCTCGTGCACGTCGCGGGTTGTGGAAGCCAAATACAGACTGCATCCTATTGATTCCATCTAGTTAGCGATCAACTCCCTCAAGCTTCTCAGAATGGAGGCCACCTACAGATGAGCCAAGGGGTGGTTGTTGAAGTCAGACGACACGTAACCCACGTTCAAGTGAGGATTAGGGGGCGGCGGCGGGGGATAAACCGTGGATGGCAGCCATGGCAGCCGTAACGTCGAACATGATATTCTGACCCCGTTTCGCTGAGAAATGACTCGAATATCCTTTGCTGAGAGTGGACACGTGAACGTGTGAAACGGGAGAACGGTTGGGGCTGAAGGTACTGCGAGACCATTCGGCAATCGCAGTCGCGTATATCGAGAGCCAGCTTCGGTGCCAGAAATATAACGGTCGCGGTACCATTTCCATTGTGTGACTCGCGTCGCACGTTCTACGAGGCGGATGATGCGTGAACCTTCCCACGGCTTTCTGCTCCATTCCCGTAATGCTTTCTCAGGTTGGAATGAGCCCACCAGGCCCAAACTCCGCATTTGTTTTGCGACAGCAACAATGGCATTGTCATCGAGGATTCCACGACCCCAATGTGATGCCTCGCTTAGTTGACGGCCGATGATATGAACAACGCGGTTGGTAAGGCCACTTTCGCGTCCCACCGAACGTGCGTCGATAAGGAGGCCTTTTTCATCGACATGCCATCGATCGTATTTCCCAGATAGGAGCATGACCCCGCCGCGCCCTCTCCAATCGCAAACGGAGTTCAAAGCCGTGGATAGACCACATACCGCTTCTGCAAAGTCTGGATTTGAGCTCACGGCGCGCTTGTAGTATGCGATTGCATCATTGATACGGCCTCTGTCCTTGACAGCATTGGCCAGGTTTGTCAAGGCAATATCAAAGGTACCGTCACAGGCGACGGCCTGCTCGTACATCTGAATGGCAAGATCCAGTTGGCCGATGTCTTTGAGCAAGCTTCCGAGATTGGTGTGAAGGTGAACATGCTTAGGATCTAATCGTAAACCGTAGTGATAATAAGCCAGGGCGAGAGCCAGACCGCTGCCTGGGACAATCCCCGAGATGCTTGGGTGAGGAAACATATCGATGCTCGAGTCGGGAGGATGCGAAGCAGCTTGCTGCACACCTGCCAGAAGAATACCGACATTGTTCGCAGTAGAAGGACTTTCCTGAAGAGATAGGGAAAGGTAGTAGAGCGCTAAAATGTCTTCCACACCAGAGGGACGTCGCAAAATGTTTGGTGTAGCGTGCCCGCTTGATAGAGCATCTTGAAAGATTTTGGCCAAGGATAATAGCGAATTACTCGTTGTTTGCACAGCAGCCCGTTTCGTTGAGCCTTCGGCCACATATCGCAACCCTGGTAGCTCACCGCTACCACCAAAAACGAGATGAGCTGTATGCCGCGCTCGTTCTGGAGGCAAGAGCAAAGGCCGAGGAGCATTGCCGGATGGACCATGTGAGATCGAACGAGCTTCTGTCGGCGATAGGACGGTCTGAATTCGACGGACCAGATCTTGTATACACCTCAGCTGGCGACCAAGACTGATTAATACAGCTTCCTCAAAGGCTTGCGAGGCCCTGTTGACTTCTTTGAGACTGTATAGCATGGTTCCCTTGGCGTGAATCAGGGCCAAGATTCGTCCATTCTCCTTGCCGGCTATGGCGTAGCCGCTTGAGCCAAACCCATGGGTTCTTGTCACTTCGCTGTGTGGCCCAACTTTGTCATGTTGCGCCTGCTCCAAGTCAGTAATTTGGAAGTTCGTAGCGGTTTGAGGAATGCTATCTCGTGCAGCTAAACCAATCCCGGCAGCCTGCGGTGCTTGTGTAGGCTGTGAGGGGATTCTCAAAGCATGCTGTACGTAGTCGATGATATCCACAGCTTCTTTGCTGCGCTTTTTGTAAAGAAGCCCGACTAGGTGCTCGACTGCTTCTAGATAACTGGGTTGTAGCTTGACGGCCCTGATCCAGTGTTGTTCGGCCTCATCTTGACGACTGAGACAATAGAGAGTTGCGGCTTTGTTTGTGATTGCCTCGACGTGACTGCGAAAGAATCAGACACCATGAACAGCCACTTGACAGTTCACTGGGGAGAAGATTTTACCTCGAGTCAAGGGTCATAATCCTCGAGAACCATTCCAATGCTTCCTCGTATTGTTCCAAACCATATTGCAGACACCCTCCAAGCATTATTCCATCAATCCAGTTCCAATTGCTTTGCTCACAGAGACTACTGAGCATCTCTAATGAGGATTTGGCTGCTGCGAACGGGGTGATCTTGCCCGTGGACAGATAGTTGCTGAACGGACCCTGAAGGTGTGATGCAGAATGCCTTCCGGCTTGATAGCCTCGCCTCCGATCACCTTCCGCTGCGAGTTTCGTCCTGGCGCCTTCGTCACCAACTGAGGCTTCAGGAAGCTTCAAAGCGGGCTTGGGGGGCTTTGGATACACGAGAAGCTTGGGTGATGTACCGTGATTTGATCCACCCTTGGAAGGACGAGGTCTCCGAACTGTCTGGAGGTAGGCCAGAAGATCAACATATGCTCTGTGTGCTTGTGACAAAACCTTTTCACGGAAGCCTTGTTGGCCACTGAAACTTGCAGGTCGAGAATAAGCTTGAATCGCTATGCTCGGGCTATATGAGGCGTTGTATGGCGAGTCTAAGCCAGCCGCTGGAGTGAACGAGGGCCTATGCGCCGGGTCGGGCATGGCATGATGCGGGACTAAGCCAAAATCATGTTGTTGAATGTGCCTTGTTTGAGCAGCGCCGGGCTGCACGTGGTTTTGATAACCCCAATGTGTATGCATGGGTATTTGTCCAAATGGGAGTGAATCATTCATGACCACAGGAGGGGGACAGAATGCCCGCACGTTGTATTCATGGGCCCTCATGAGCGGCTGGTATGCATTGGGAAACACCCCAAGCGCGTCAGGCTGGCCAAGTGGTTGATATTGTCCGTCAGCTAATGGGAAGGCTAGGGGACTTCCTGGAAATGTTCCGGGATGCAACGAGATGTCATTTCCAAAGGACCAGGGTGAAGGCCCCGGACGAGTGTGTTGAAAATCATCGCCCAGCCCGAGGTGGCCGGCTGACGAGGAATGATGGTGGTCCACACCCGCTGCATAGGGATGTTGGTGTATTAGAGGACCTGTCGGTGGGAAGGCTGTGGCAGTCGCGGATCGCGGTAGGACTAAATGTTTCGAGGGCGGTGGACCGTGTGAAAAGATGGAGGGCGACCCGTCGTAGCCGGCATCTATGGTGCCATTCGGAGTCTTTCGGCGAAGATGATGCTCTGGGCGTTGTGGGTAGCGGGAGGAGGTAGATGCCGCTGCACGTCGTTGTGGTTGGGATGTGCGGATTGGAAATGTTCGCTGGTATGGAGATGTAACGTTTCGAGGGTAATAGTCGTTGAGCGAGGAGGCATCATTGCTTGAAAACGTGGCGAGGGTATCGAGATTCGACGGTGGCGGCGTTACCGCACGAGGGGGCATTTGAAGAAGAGGCAACATGACAACGGGGTATATCGGCTAATAAACAAAACGGACTGAAAAAACAGGACAGAAGACACTGATGAATAGCGGTCATTCATGGCCTGCAAGTCAAAGAGCATGGCTGGCGGGATCGCTGGGTATCAATGTGTTGAGCGGATTGCTGACGGGCATCTGGGCTGGCGACAAGGGCGAGGACCACGCCAGCGCCGGATCAACAACTCCAGAAGAATTCGAGGAAGATACAATATTCTGAGCGTAGTAGAGCGCCTATAGGGCTTTGTTCCTGCGCCGGCACGAGAAGAGCACTAGGTGCTCGAACAACTCTGAGAGGCAGCACTATGATCGCAGATGGAGGAGTGAAATCAAGTCGCACGTCGGAACCGTGCGATCGCTTCCATGGCCTTCGGGATCGCTATCGATTCGTCGGAGCAGAGCGACAAGGCCGTATACGGATTCCGATATGCCGTGCGGCTATTCAGCGAGAGAAAGGCGATTCTTCGAGGTTGAAGAAGGAGGTACGAAGTTGGTAGATGATGAAAGTTAGTGTTGTAGGTGGGTAGTAGATTGGCATTCGTCGCTCGGCAGGTAGCCTGAGGCTGGATGGAGCAGTGACGGGCCAGGGCGCTCCACACTGGGGGCCGACGGGAGGGCGGGTGGACTAGTAAGCCTAGAGTGAGGTGCTTTTGAGAGCAGTGCCTAGGTAGGTAGCTACATGCCTTGGGTACTGCGCAAAGTAGCTCGAGGGGTACCCGGCCTCAATGCCACACAGGCTTGCACCGCCCACAGCCCTCCTCCCAATTAGCTGCCGGGATGCTGTGGGTTAAAACAATGCCAACAAGGGGCCTCCAGGTATT
The DNA here is from genome assembly GCA_000966855.1 of Fusarium sp. JS1030. Lineage (NCBI taxonomy): Eukaryota > Fungi > Ascomycota > Sordariomycetes > Hypocreales > Nectriaceae > Fusarium > Fusarium sp. JS1030. Next base: position 1,392,090 of record JWIW01000094.1, read on the forward strand.
TGCCAACCCCGTGCCAACCATGAATGGCATTGAGTGCTCTACACTCCTTACGGAGGGACTGTGACCAGAAACTGACGACGCCACATCCACGAGATGTGGGACAGAGGTTTCGGCCATACCCCATGGATTTGGACCAAATGGTGAAAGACCGCAGGCGCCCACTGATGACTGTATTGGACATAGGTAGGCAGAAATTCCTAAACGCACTTACGGTGGGACAGTTGGCTCAACAGGAAACCCCACCACACTGAGTTGCAGCATGTCCAAGTCATTTGGACGTCAGCGAACCATTGGTTGAGGATGGGGCAATCACGAAATGTATAGGTACAATCCCGCCAACCCCATGTCCACGCGGCTGAGCCGTGGTTCGAGGAGTTGCCAAACTCAAAACCACGTTTACGGATGAACAGTTCAACTTGTGCCTGACCCTTACCATCATGCGACAATGTTGTTGCGACACATCTAATTCGTTTGGTCCTACGAACACAAGATAGACCAATATGCCTGTGGTTGTTGTTTACCTCTGAGTGCGCTGGACCTTAGAACCCTGGAATTGGCTGAGCGGGACATAATTCGTCGATCATGTCAATAGATTCCGTAAGAGCCGGGCGCAGAGATAATACAGTTGAGTTCTAGACCAATACGTTGGAGCTGCGATGATTCATATCCGGGACGCAGTCGTCAAGGCGTGTGGCCGTGATGATGGACCGCTACATCCACAGGGGCTTATCGCCAAGATGTCGCGGTGAGTATGGGGCCGTCGATTACATCGGTTCTTCTTCCTTGCACAAAAATAGAAATAAACCATAGTGCATTTTGGTAGATTTCAGAGTGAGTCAAGGGTTATACGTATTGGTCGTAAGGTCACTTCACGGTAGAGATGTGTGCTTCGAAGAAGGTTCAGATCTTTTTTCGTTTTGTTTTGGCACTAGGCATTTGATTCTTTGTCAAATGACCATCTACTCTTCAGGAACTGCCGATTTGTTAGCCAGTCTTTGGGTGCGAACGGTCTCATGTCTTACTGTCAATATCACCACTGTCGATAGCCTCGATGATAGACTGAGGAGGCTTGCCATCGACCTGGCAGCCGACACTGTAAGCCGTGCCGAGAATCTCCTTGACAGTGCCCTTGAGCTCCTTGGCGAACGACTTGTAGCGCATGGTGCGCGCGATCTCGATGATCTCGTCGAGGCTGACGGACTTGTTGTGCTTGATGTTCTTCTCCTTCTTTCGGTCGCGAGGAGGCTCCTTGAGGGCCTTGATGATGAGGGAAGAGGCGGTGGGAACAACAGACACCTGGGCCTGGCGGTTCTGGATGGTGAGCTTGACAGTCACGCGCAAGCCTTTCTACATTGGTACGTTAGTCTGTCTTGTTCCAATTGACCGCATCGAGGGACATACCCAGTCGCCGGTAGCCTTGGCAATGTCTTCTCCGACCTTCTTGGGCGAGAGACCCAGAGGACCAATCTTGGGAGCGAGAGCAGAGGAAGCACCGACCTCACCGCCAGTGGCGCGGAGGTGGCTGTGAAAGGTCAGTCCAAATGTCTTTGCGAAGCATTGACGATTCCTGCTTACATGACCTTGATCTCGTTGGGGTCGAACTTGGGAGCTTTTCATGATGTTAGCAGGCACGTAAGAAGTGTAGCAGAGGTGCGGGAAGACAAACGCATTGCGACGTCGTTGAAGTCGGCAGAGGCTCGTGGTTTGCGTGCCGGTTGTAAAGAAAGAAAGATTTACAGAGTTGAAGGAGGAATGAAGTTGACAACAGAGGAAAAGGATAAAGGAAAAAAATGTGTGTGCTCCACCAGCCTGCCCTAACTTGAGCTGGTGCGGGTCGCTTAGTCAGGGGTATGGTCACGTGAAATGCATGTTATTTGGACATGCCCGACCGGATCCCTGGACCAGTGCTTTTCTATGCAACACGCTGTATTAGGTACGCAAAACTGTTGGCACATGGGGAGTTTAGCTGATCTCAAATCTAGGTATCATGTTGCCTACCACACTATACAGATATTGTACCGTAACCTGTCCAGCGCGAGCTCTGCTTCCTGAACCTCATTGACCACTCAACCACCTAACCGTACAACACGTGCCATCTTTTGTTTTTGGTCTGTCAACAAGTGTAACCGAGCATTGGTGTCTATATTTGCTAGTATGATGGAACCGGTAATGCGGCGGTGCGCATGTCTGCCTCCAGTGCAGAATACAGGGGGAGTATCTAGTTGGTTCCACTGACGGCAAGCCTGGGCGAATGGTTAGTTAAGACTAAACAATACAACGCAAATTGAGCCAATTTAGGGTCATACTTCATCAAGTGATCCATGAATGTCTGCAGAGAAACATCATCGGTAAAGATGGTTTGAGCTGTTGTCGCCCCGACGCCACCATAGGGCCCGGTAGTGTGAGTAGTGGACGGGTTGAGTTTGGATAGCAAAAATCGAGCTTGGGATCCGCCCGCATCGCACACGATGAATCGGGGTAGAGGGAAACGATCAGTGATCAGGTCCTACATCAAGATGAGCGGTGTGGCCTCAAGCACTGCGGGAAGTTGACTTACGCGAGCATCTTCCTTGGGTTGCTCCAACAAACCAGCAAAGTTCTCGTACCCTTCCTGATCTTGGTATCCAGCTTTCCTCCACTCTGCGATGGTTTCTCCGTGGAAAATGAGGATGTGGAAGAAAGTATCCAGTAGCAATATATGAGTGGGCTGAATTGACGCCGAGTCCAACAAGACTGGCTGCCCACCATCTTGGTCGAACGTGTAAGAGTCCAGAGTCGGTTGAATCATGACTAGAGAGTTGCTGACATCCTCGTGGTTCAGGACATGTCGGTAGAAGGCCGTTTCATCAGGTGAATTGTTGAACACCTGCAGGAACTGGCTGCGTCGTAGATGGAACATAAACTGCGGGTACAGAGTGAAGTTCTTCTCCAGTCGGAACGATGAGGGGTCATCTTTGCGATAGTCGGCAAATCTCGAGCATAGACGGATCAGCATTCTATCAACCCAGCGCAGAACATCAGGGCCATCGTCGACCTCGGCTTTGAAGACGGCAATTCGGGACATGAGAACCGCTGCAGCCTCCTGATCAAAAGACTGGGCAATGGCGGGATCGCCTGCCGGACTGCTCAGGTTTCTCGCAATGGTTGTGACACGGAGATGGAATTGTCCAGAGGAATGCTGATAGTATGTTAAAAATTGCATCATGCCCTTCTGTGGTGCCTGCTGATGAGTTGCAGGACCCTGACCTGCGATCTCAAAATAGACTCCGTAGCTCGACTTGGGGTCAATGCCGCACATCTTCCAAGAGCAAGTATTGCCAATGCCGCACTCTGTTTCGCCGACAGAAATCGACTTCTTATTAAGAGAGACTGCATGGCCGATCAAGCCCGTGACTTTCAGCTCCTTGGTGGTCAGTACTTCTAGCACAGCGTTGAATCCCATCAGGAGGTTGTCGTCACCATCCTTCTCAAAGATCCGCACAAACGATTGCTTAAACATGGAGGAAGTGAAACTGTCGGTAAGAATCATGTGTCCGCCTGTTGAGTTACATAACCCTTTCATTTCTAGGAGACCGACCTGATCGAGGCAACCAGCAAATATATCGATGATGTGTCCATTGTGTGCTGTTCGCTTAGCGAGGTTGTCATAGAACTACAATAGGCATCAGAAGCGGCTCGTGCAAAAAGGTAAATCGAACTGACCTTCAAGGCTTTCTTGTAGTACTTGACGTTATCCCGATCAATATCGTGATGTGACCGAATAGGTTCTCGCAGCTCTGGGCCAACCACCATGCCAGGTCCCTCCGTCGCGGGCCCGCCAGCAAAGAGCATGATGCGACCACCCGCGTTCTGAAAAGAGGATTCCATTAGGCCAACTGCCACACTGAGAGCGACGCCAGTACATCTAAGGTTACGTCGATCGTTGGCGACCGGCCAGGGATCTTTTTGGAGAGACTCCAGAGCCTTGGTCAGCTGGAACTCAGCTTGCTGCACAGGCAAGAGAAATCGGGATGCCGGTCCCGCGGGGAATGGTCGGCCAGGCTGGGGCTGCATGCCAGGTCGCACGCCAGATGACGAGAGCCCAAGCATCTCTTGAACCTGCTTCGCTGTGTACTCCTTGCTGCCTCGGAACACATAGGATTTTGCGCACTCTTCATACCCGATCTCGTGGACATGAGCCTTGTGTATTGTTAGCAGGTCAATTGTGTCAGTTAATGCAAAGGGTAGGATACCATTGTGCCGTAGGTGATCAGGCCAACCAGTGCGTTCTCGGGCAGCAGACTCAAACTCATAACAAGGGACTCCTTCAGCGAGGCGAGGCTGTCTGCTTCTTGGCACATATCAACAACATAGAGAAAGATCGGAGGAGCAGGCGCAGGCCGAGAAAGGCGATATTCGATCGTAGTATTGGCAGGGTGTAGCTCGGGGGGGATGGCGTTGGCAGTGATGTCCTTGTAGTGGGGAGGGAGCTGGTTTCTCGATAAACAGAAAGGGCAGATCCAGACTCTGGCGCGCACGTCGACCTGGCTGCATGAGCATATTAGCGAGGCCAAAGACACCAGGAGTATTGGACGGCAGAGGCTAACCAGAACGGATTCAAGACGGATCGACAGGGCTGTTTGCAGGTAACAGGCTCGAAATGCAGCAGTGGTGTATCGGGTTTCTCCTTCAAAGGGGTGTAGAGGGCACCGATCGGCACAACGAGTCTAGAAGCCTCCTGACAGATCGTTAGTCCTGGAGAGCTCCGAGGTGGTTGTTGACTGTACCATGCGTGAGCTGGGAAAGACGTTCCAGCTTAGGCGAACACCATCGCGATCTTCCACCTCGCTCCATTGTTCCTTGAGCGTTTCGTAGTCCATTGCAACGGATCTGAGCTATCGAGTAGCACAGTAAAAACAAGTGTTGGTAGGGAAAAGTCGGATGTTGTAATCGACAAGGTGGTTGATTCGGAAGGGAGGACGTGGTAGAAGGTTATGCGACAACAGTAGTGGCAGACAGAGCTATCGAAGGTGCTGGGACCTTGGCAGTGGCGCCGATTGCGATTGGTGGCCTGAAGGAGCTTGGTTCTTGACAACCTGGCCACCCCGATATAACAGTAGAGTGATTCTGATATTACGATATATTACTTTTAAGACTACTAAGTTAAAATTGATTTAATAAGATATTTAATAAATTTAAATAATAAGAAAAGTTAATTATAAGAAAATATAATAACTTAATATTATAAGTAATAACGTATATGATAAG
>JWIW01000090.1:0-16367 GCA_000966855.1 Fusarium sp. JS1030
TTATCATATACGTTAATTATTTTTTAATTAATCTTAAAAAATTTATTTTTACTTATTAAATCGAGAAAGCGCTGCTGGAGCCTCCGTTTTGGGCGGAAAGCGTCGCCGTTTTAGCAGGCACAAGCAGTGCGGGGAGTCCAGCGACATAAGGTCGCGGGGCAGGTATTATATACTTGGCCCGCCCGCGCACAGATCACCGGCCCATGCCCCATGCTGACACGGCGGGGCTGTCGGGGAATTCGAGGAGATCTACGCATCCATCATCCGATATGGGGTCAGACGAGGATAAAAAGCAAAGCAATGCGCTCATGCGTTCCTTGAAAGAGTCCGTCATTATGCCTTCACCAGCAACGCGTTGACTAACCTCCACAGGCTCTTCAACAGCGGGCTCTACTCTGATCTGACTATTGTCTGCGGTGAAGATCAGCACAGGGTCCACAAGGCTATCGTTTGTACCCGTTCCAGTTTCTTCTTTACTAGCGCCTGCAACAGTGGCTTCCAAGTGAGTCTGCCATGTCTGTCTAGCGAGCACTAAATTTCACCATCAAAAGGAGGCCGAAACCAATATTATTCATCTTCGCGAAGACGACCCTTTTGTAGTGAAGATGATGCTGCACTACTTCTATCATTTGGACTACCCTCAAGCAGCTACGTCGGCCTCCAGGCAAGACGAAATAGCAACGTCGCACACCTTTACGTTCCAATGCACATCCGAGCCGGGCGCGCTCGCACCCGGAACCCCCGGAACGGCTTCCACCGATAGACTAGCCGGCGAGTACGTTAACGATCGGCTGTCGAGGAAGGAGAAGAAGAGATTGAGAATGAAACGTCTCGCTCAGACCCATTCACAATTCTCGTCGGTCCCGGCGACGCCAAATCTCACTCTGCATGCTAAAGTCTACGCTATTGGCGAAAAGTACGGCGTCAATGACCTTAAAGAGCTGGCTGTCAACAAGTTTCGCGAAGAAGCGGAGTTCCATTGGCAAAGCGATGATTTCGTAAATGCCATTCAAGAGGTTTATACGTCGACGATTGATGAGGATCGCGTTCTACGAGATATCGTGATTGATGTTATCAGCAAACACTGGGAGCTCTTGGATCAATCAAGCTTGCAGGGTGTTATCAAGGATCTCGGAATTTGTTTTGATCTTTTAATGTGCTTTCGCCAGAGTCAGTCGGCAGTTCGATCGACGTCTGGTATTTTTGGAGATGTTTGAGCCTAGCGCAGCTCATCGTTCTATCTTTGTCAATCTCATCGAGCCGTCCCACTACAACAGCGGTGTGCGCAAGTACCTCAGTTACGGCAGTCAACCAACCGGTCTCGAAGTAGACCGGAAGAACGATCGGAGCTTGGAGGATTTAATCTTGGGGCAGGAGTAGTCCTGAGATGCCAAATATTCCAGGGCGGAGTTATTCTCAGGACTTTGGTTGTCCTGGATAACGGCAGTCTTGGAAGGGCAGTGATCCGTTGTGGCGTCTTTCGAGTGTTCGGGCGGGTGCCGAAGGGGGGGAATAGCAACAACTTTTTTTTTTCATTGTCATTCTTCCTTTAATCTTAGTCTAAGCCTTGGGACAACCACCTTGGTACACTGCAACACGAGATGCCCCCAGCTATTTCTTCCATCTAATTGTTGATAGGAACGCCGTTGCCGGAAATAGCAAGAATTTGGTGTTTTCCGTCTCAGGGGCACGGATCTGTTCCGGCACCCCAGTGATTTTAGGTTCGCCAGGCGGAAGAGCGTGCGCCTCGTTGGACTTGTTCAGGAGACGAAAGGTTGGAGGCCAGACATGGCCGAAGAACGCAGTGTACATCAATGTATTCGAGCGCCAGAACTTAAATCTGCGATACAATAGCCTGGTTGGGCATTTGACATTCTACCCTGCAATCAAGCCCCTTTACCGAGGACTAGCTAACCGGTGCGATTGTGGACGGGTACAAGTGGATCATTCCGTAAGTGGAGCAAGACCGGTCGGAGGGGAAGCGTACCGATAGCGGTGGATAGGTAGGCCTCGAACCGGTCTATCTGTACCGATCCGCCTTTCCGTACCACTCTCCGCGAGAGCCCGGGGCGGTATAATGGTCTGTACCGAACCCAATTCCTCGCTGTACCGACCCCGCCCGTACCGGTCTCTACGTGGAACTATCTCCGATGATTACGGGGCCGACCTTTTCTGTATCGGTCCCTATACGTATCGGTCACTGACGTTTGCCGGACTGATCTAGCCGTATTGATCCCACGCCGCGCGATAGAAGATAATGGAAAGACACAGAAACCTTGAGACACTGATAATTCGTAAAAGGATTAATCCGGTCAGTCAGTAGTCGTCATCACGCAATTTATCGTGTCAGTGACGATTGTTTCTCCCGTGAATACCGTTGGCGTCCAGTTTGAGCTCGGCGCCATCAGCGGCTAACCTCTCAGCTCAAGACACTCTTGCTTGTACTGTCGCCTTCGTTGTTCCACAAATTTGGAGTCGTACTTGATCCGCATGCACGGCCGACCGGCCAGATTAGCCCAGGAACGGCAGCGCTAAACCCAGGGGTCGCTTCCTTGCGCCCCTTGCCTGTCGTGCGCCCCATTTCGCTGATGGTTGTCAGCTTCTGGCCCGGCCTACCCTCCCGCCTACTCCGTCATTATCACAAGCTATCATAGAGAAACGGCAGATAAAGCCAAAGCGAGGTCTGGTACTGTCTATTTTCATGTATCTTCTATATCAATAGGACTGCTCTCTTCCAGCCCAGTTTCCGGGCTTCCTGTGCACAACGCGCCTTGTCCGTCATTTCGCCGCCGCCGTCCTTTTTCCCACGCGGAATTTTTTGGGTCGCCCCTCTCTACCGCAACATCTGCGGCAGTCACGAGCACTGGCAGCGGGAAGCTTTCATTCTGCCGCACTCTGTCAGCAACAATTTGCCCATTCTACTAAGGTACATGCTAACTTTTTCTTCGTCCGACAGCGGCAATGCCTTATCGGTCGACTTGAACTCATACTTCTCACCTCTCCGACGTATGCACACATATACCTCAGCATCGTAAGTCTGATGGATATTGAAGCCGTTGTTCTTGAGAGTGTTCCATTTCTTCTTGAAGTTTTCATTGCTTCGATCTCTTTTGGCCCCTTGGGCGTGCTTACCAGCTGTCATTATGTAGGAGTAGAGAAGGGTTGAAGAAGCGAGGACTGCAATCTGGTGGGGGGATGAGGTATAAATAGCCGATTGCTTATTGTTATCGCCAATTTTGGCAGATGTCATGTTGGTATCGTTGATTTTCAGTTTGGTGTTTTCAGGGACCTGTTTTTGTTCCCCCCGGGCTGAGGGAGTGCTTGCGTGAGGGGGAGGTATAGAGGGGAGGGGAGGTCATTGCGGGACGAGGACAGCCCGTCTAACAAACAAGCGCTAGCACCAGCTGAAAAGTCAGATCCTCGAGTTGTCTTTGGCCTTGACCTCATGGGAAGTATTTCCCTACTACAAAGCCGCCGCTTTGCGCCATACGTCTACACTCGGTCGTTTTTGACTTCATGATGCATGGCCATGGTGTCTGTAGGGTAAAGAACATGTGAGCGGGGCTGGCTGGCGAACACCGGAATTAGCTCTGGCTCTTTTTTCACTCCCCTGCTCGTGAGCGCGTCGCAGGTGAAGGGCCCCGCAGGAACACCGGGGCCCTGAGCCAGGGAGGGATGAGCGGTAACTCAACGGCGCGTATGTGATGCACGTTGCGCCCTTGTTGGAGCTTCAAGATCTGCGATGCAGTTGTGTCATGCTTTGGATGCACGAATTTGCGAAGGCAGTACTCCTCCTCCAGTCGTTCCTGAGCGTCCCCGCAAAGCTTATTCTTGCCAGGCACAACGACCTCGTCAGACGATGAGTAGTGCATCGCTCTATCTCCTTAAGAGTGAGTAGTGACCAGTAATAGACAGGTCAAGTCGAGCAACGTAATCCAGCTAATCGACCAAGTTAATATCGCGGGTACAGTCTAAGCATGACCACCCTTCTCGCACCACGTTGAGTGTTTCTGTAGAGCTCATAATGGCAACCTTGAGGTACCGAGGTGTACCCTATAAGCATGCCATAAGGCCAGGAGGGGAGGATGACATTACCCAGTCAGCTATTACGGGCTGTAAGTTTTGGTACTTTGAAGTACAGACCATCAGGAGACACTTCTATTGCAAAGACGACAGTGCGAGTCATTGCTGTGAGTTGCTTACTGACACTGTGTAAGAGTTGACTTTGTGCTTTGCGAGTGCCCAAGGTTCGAGAATCAAATGTGAGGTCTGGCGCGTGCCAGGTAAGCGAGGGGCCTCCCTTCTGGTGACTAAGCGTAATCTGGATTCCTTTACCAAACGCCAACTCAATGAATTGATGTGATAGCGAAAATTGAACAGAATACGCGGCGCAACACTTCGTGAAGCAGAACTTTTGACAAATAGCGAGATAGAGCCCTTGACGCTTAAACGTTTCTTCAACGCGCAGATAATCGCAACAGGGAAATCGTCTCGGCCAGGGAGATGTTCCAGGGCTGCACTGTGCCTGATCGGCTAAAGATCGGTTAGGGGCTTACTAAGCAAGAATGAGTGGTTCACATCCGTCTTGCTGAAACGCGAGACCCTGTGGACCACGAAATGGGTCGCTGCACCACTTCTGGGACCTTGCAATGTGCCAGGCCAGGCCATGAGATAGCACATTGCGCCCTGGACCAGCTTTTAGGATAGCTCACAGTGTCACAGCACATACGTCAGGACAGTACATGACGTTCTAGCACATTCAATATCCTAGGATATCAATGTTCTAGGACATCCAGTGTTCTAGGGTATTCAGTGTCCCAGAGTATCCAATATCCTAGGGTGTTGTATCACGGGGTATTTAATATCCCAGAACACGCCTACGTGGACCTACTCGCCTCAGTATCTGGGTGTGGTTGAACAATCATTCAGCGTGACGGCTGCGACGGGAAGTTATACAGGAGGGGACGAATGGCTGCCGGCGCTCAGACTCGTACCATTCGGTCAGACACGATGCCTACTGGCCACCACCCGCGCTATCTTAAGTACCAGGTCTAAGTTTAGATTAATCCCCAGACCCTGGGTTAGGGGAGATAAAAAATGGCATCGAACTTGTTGCTCCGAAGCGCTCCGAATATTCATCCGTTACGCGCCACTTCCCCAAACGTCGTTTGGCGTTTTATCCCTTGCATTCGACCAAGCCGCGCACGTGTCAGACCACGTGAGGCGGATCATGTGACGGTAGACACGTTAGTGAAGTGAGATGAAACGGATAAACAGTCGGCGCGCTACGGGGGTCGGCCAAACCCGCTTACCAAGCACAGCTGCGGGGCGCCTAACACTGAGTAGGAACAGTAAGGCGTCGGCAGAGATCTACCCGATCTTAACGCACTGTTGTGTGCATGGGCAATGGTGCCACACTATGGCGCACACGACCTCTCACCCAGAACGTTCTCTGTGAAGTTCTCAGGTCGATCAATGTCAATTAGTAGTAGGCGCTGGGTCCTAGATACAAGAAGTAGCGCGAAGAGAAACAAAAAGAAGGATGAGATCAATCTGCCCCTGGCTAAGAGGGAATATCCGATATCACGCGCGTCAGCACGTAATACCCTTTACGCGTGCCAAGGTCCGTGACATCTTCACCAGCTTATTCTCAAGAATAGAGACAAACCAGAATCACTATGTCCCTAGGAACACAGATACAGTACAGAAGACAAGACCACTATGTTCCTAGGAACACTAGTACACTAAAAAAAACAGAATCGCTATGTTCCTAGGAACACTGGCACAATACAGAAGACAGGGTCGCTCTGTTCCCAGGACCACAGATACACTGAAGAAAACAGGATCACAGCGTTCCTAGGAACACTAGCACACTGATGAAAACAGAATCGCTATGTTCCTGGCAACATAGGCATATTAAAGAAAATAAGATCACTATATTCCTAGGAACACTGGCACAATACAGAAGACAAGACCACTATTCCCAGGAACACTAGTACACTAAAGAAAACAGAATCACTATATTCCTAGGAATAGAGGCACATTAAAGAAAACATAATCACTACGTTCCTGGGAACACTGAAGAAGACAGAATCGCTAGGTTCCCAGGAACACAAGTATATTGAGGAAAAAAAAGAACCACTGCGTTCCTAGGAACACAGACACAATACAGAAGACAGGACCACTAGTTCCTAGGAACACAGACACACTGAAGAAACAGAATCATGTGTTCCTAGGAACGCTAGTGCACTGAAGAAAATAGAATTGCTATGTTCCCAGGAACATAGGCGTATTGAAGGAAGCAGAATTACTGCATTCCTATGTGCACCAAAGCTTCCTTAGTGACCTTTGCGTTGCTCATGAACAGGAAGGGGGTAATAGGGGCACACCCTCCAGTTTGACGAGCGGAGCGGCTACTCATTATCGGAAGACACAATTCAGTGAAGTGTTTTGAGAACGCAGAAATCTACAAAGCCGTCAACAAACTCTGGAATATCGATTTACGTCGCTTGCTAATGGGTGTGGACACCCGCGGACTCTTGGGACCCACACGTACACCCCCTGGTAGATATGATTGGCCCAGAAACCGCCATGCTAAAGCCAGCGCCCTGTGTTTTCTAAAATTAGCTTGGAAAGTACGTGCGCTAGAGTCAGGGTGATAACACTGCTTCGATGATGACGAATGAGATCGGAGTTTTCTAAATTAAGCTCTCAAAGAGCACTTTCCCGCGCGTCAAAAGAGTAGAGGGGCATGCATAGAGACATGTGATCAGGACTTGGCTGTCTCATTCGTCTCGAGGGTTCGGGGTTACCTTGGGGCACTTGCAATTGTTGCAAGTAGGCATCAGCCGGGGCAGTGGTAAAAACGTACCGCGACATCATCACATGATTACTCCCCCTTTTGCACTAATGGCTGGCCAGCCGAAACCCGCCAGGCAGTTCGGCCCAGACGCCTTGTTTCTACAGTCGTTATCTGGCCCCCTTGCATAAATGGTTGTCTCTCGCTTGGTGTAGCGCATGCGATCTGCTGCCTAAAATTCTGGGACCTTCCATTGAAGATCCAGATATGATTGGCTGATCTACATCCCGTGCACCAGAGAGCCACTGGTACCTTGTATTCCTCGACAACTTCATCCGGGAAATTGATCCTCCGATCCGAACAAGGCTTGCAAATCAAGCACGATTTCGACTTCGACTTTTCATCTACATCATCACGCACCATCACGCCTCTGCCACCATTGGTTTTGATTGCCATTCTCCCTTACACCCAGCAGTCTTTCGGGCACATTTACGATCAACATGCCGATGCAATTCTGCACCGACTGTGGAAACCTGCTTCCGATCTCACAGAATCGAGAGGTCAAGTGTGACTGCTGTAATAAGATGTGCAAGTCTGTGTTTGGTGCATGACTAAATCTGGCCAGACACTTTACTCCACAGCGTCAGCGTTTCCTACACGAACGATTTCCCTTCCGAACTTCGTAATAAACAAACAATCAACATCCCGACGCAACGATCTCCGCAGTCTGCCGGACTCAACATCATCTCTCACTCGTGGCGTATCTCGGCCAGAGTCCTCTTACACGCGCTCTGCCCCTTGTTATTCCCCGTGCTAAGCCACACTTCCCCTACCGTCATTATCACCTCGAAACTCCAGATAATCGCTTCTAGTCTCGTAGAAGGAGCTATATGGTCTAGTTTAGTTAAATTCAGTCTGGTCTGTGGAATAGAATCAATGGACAATGGGGATTTTCAATTACACCCGAAGTCTCTCGGCTCTCACAACGACGTCATCCTCTTCGACGCCTGGTGACAATCGGCAGGGGTATACCTGCAACGCGCTACGCCGGATTTAGCGATAGAGCAAGCGGAGTGCTCTGGTAGAACTTAATTCTCTACTCCCCGTCGGTAACAGCCGTAGCCTGCCTTCCAGTGTAGCAAAGGTGCTGTAATAGCCACTAAAATGCACGAAGCGCGCGTTTGCCTACTTGGCAGGAATCCAAGCGCAGCTCCGCCATGCCACAGCCTCCTTGGGTTCTACTGTGGTCCTTCCCATAACATGTGGCTTACATCATCGGTCCTTGTGAGCAATTTCTTACCCCGCCTGTAACCAACAGCGACCAAAAGTGACATGTAGAGTTTCCTCATCTCGTGCTGGAACACCCTCAGCCGCAGCCTGACCAGGGCTGCGTCGGGCTGCCTCTCGACCCCTGTCGATGCCAACCTCCTGCGTTGCTGGAGGACTCGCAGACTGTTCCGCGAATGTATCATCCCATTCAAAGAGCGATTTTCTAGGGTCTGGGAGAGAATAGGCCAGACGAGCGCCGACTAACGCTGTCCGCAGACGGCACCAGTATCGAGTTCCACGCCAACACCCACCTCGAGATCTCGCCCTCATACATCTGCCGTTGCCGAATCAGAACCCCACGAGCCGTCTCCTACGACGTGCGACTCGACTCTAGCTCCCTCGTCGACGTAGGCGAACCGCACAACCTGCCATTCTACCCGCCTATCTGCCGGCCTCGCACGCTTCCCTCTACGCCATGGCATCCCGCCACTGTCTCGACAGCCCCGACTCCTATGCGGTCGCCTGGATCGCTGCTCTTCCAATCGAGCGGGCCGCTGCAGAAGCGATGCTAGACGAGGAACATGCGGTTCCAACTGGCTTCACCAGACACCGAACCGACGCGAACGTTTATACGTGGGGTCGCGTGGGAGAGCACAATATCGTCATCGCCTCTCTTGCCGCCGGAGTCTATGGAACCACCTCGGCTGCGACCACGGCCTCGAGCCTGCTTGCTTCTCTGCCGTCCATCCGTGTTGGTCTTTTGGTCGGCATAGGCGGCGGCATCGCCCGACCGGATGATGACCGCGATATCCGGCTCGGAGACATTGTCGTGAGCCAGCCCGATGGGACCATGGGCGGCGTCTGCCAGTACGACTTGATCAAGGCAAGGTCTGGTGACAGGCGCGAACGCAAAGGCTTCCTCGGACGGCCTCCTACGGTCCTCCTCAATGCGCTTGCCAGCATCCAGGCCGATCACGAGCGGAAGGATTCCAAGGTTCCCTGCTTCCTTCAACAGATGCTGGAGAAGAACCCGAAGATGGGCAAGAGATCCAAGCGAAATCCTGGCTATGCTCACCAGGGCTTCGAAAACGACCGCCTTTTCCAAGCTTCAAGTGGCCACGTCCCCGGGCCGGACTGTCGGGGCTGTGACGCGGCTGACGAGGTCCAACGCGATCCTCGAGACACCACCGACCCCGATGTCCACTACGGGACTATCGCATCCGGCAACACGCTCGTCAAAGACGCCACTGCGCGGGATCGGGTTGTTGCCGACGTCGGCGAGGATTGCATCTGCTTTGAAATGGAAGCAGCCGGCCTGATGAACCACTTTCCCTGTCTTGTGATCCGAGGGATCTGCGATTACGCCGACTCCCACAAGAACGATCGATGGCAACGCTACGCCTCGGCCACCGCCGCTGCGTATGCCAAGGAGCTTCTGGCGTACGTGCCGGTCGCGGAGGTCCAGGAGACCAAGAGAGCACTGGAAGTGCTTCAGTTGGGTTAGTTCTTGCTCTGTTAACTAGGATTAGACTAGCAAATGCACGAGACCGAGTAATATTGAAATACACCCTAACTGCGAGTAGTTCAGCAACAGATCGACGACGTACAGCAGACGACAGTTGCAACGAAAGCTGCAACTGATTCCATCAGGTCTGATCTTCGTACCGATAGGATCAAGCGTTGGCTTTGTCCCCCAGATCCGTCTACAAACGCCAACCACGCGAGAAAGCTCCGCCATGAGGGGACAGGCGCATGGCTCCTGGAAAACCCGGTCTTCAAGGAATGGTACTCGGGGTCACGCCGACATTTATGGCTGAAGGGGCTCGCGGGATGCGGAAAGACGGTTCTCAGTGCGACTGTACTGGATCATCTCGCGAAGGGAAATGACCGTCTTATCCTCAGCTTTTTCTTTGACTTTAGCGACACGACAAAGCAGACCTTGGATGGCATGCTGCGGTCGCTTGCTTTCCAACTTTACCAACACGGGGCTGATTCTACAAGTCTTCTTGACGCCTCATTCCAAGCACACCAAGATGGCCGCGACCAACCTGCTACAAAGACGCTGGAGGACCTTGTGTGCAAGATGCTTGCAGTCCAGAAGAAAGGCTCTATTGTTCTGGACGCCTTAGATGAGTCAACAACAAGGAGTGAACTTCTACTGTGGATGAAGGACATAGTGTCCAGGTCAAAGGTGGGCGATGTCCAGTTGGTTTGTACCGGTCGGCCTGAACCAGAGTTCATGCGCGAGATGCCCTCGTTGATAGGCGAGGATAACTGCTTAGCCCTCGACAAGGAGTATGTCAACACCGATATTCGATCGTACGTCGAAGCACAGCTTTCGCAACGACGTGAATTCCGGGAGAAGCCCTTGTCCCAGGATACCCTCGAGGGGATCCAGAAGAAAGTTGGCGACGGGGCCGACGGGATGTGAGATATTACTGCCGCGATCAATATGCTGATGGTTTGCTGACGCCCTGCTTAGGTTCAGATGGGCGTTCTGTCAATTGGACAGCATAGCTCGTTGTCGTCACGAGGCGGCTATTGAGGAAGCTCTCGCATCCTTGCCGCGGAACCTGGAAGACACGTACCGACGCATGATTGAATGCATACCGACGGAGCTCAAAACCGATGCGATACGGCTCCTACAATTCCTAGTGCACTCCGAGCGACCTCTCAAGCTGGCTGAGGCTAAAGAGGTAATAGCGACGCAGATTGAAGATGAGTCGCGAGGGTTTGATATCAAGCGTCGACTGTTTTGCGACACTGATGTTTTGGACTACTGCCCTAGCTTAGTGACGGTCGTTCATGCCACCGATAAAGAGCTGCATCTTGCCCACTTTTCTGTCAAAGAATACCTTGTTCAGGCGGATCAGTTCAAGATTACGATTGCCAGCATGTCCATCACAAGGACGTGCTTGACTTACCTTACGGGCATCAACAGTAGCCACAAAGAGATCCAGCAGGATTTTCCGATGGCAAGGTATGCGGCGGAAGTCTGGACAGGCTATGCTGCGTTGGCTCAGGGTTCAGAAGATGTAGCTCGAGTGACGGTCAAGTTCCTAGAAGAGGAAGTAACGTTTCAACGATGGTGTCGTTTGTATCAGCCTGATAGGGATTGGGATCGTGACCCAGGTCCTCCACGAGGTTCTAGACTCTACTACGCTTGCCTCGTTGGGCTTGTAGCGCCTGTGCGAGATCTTATCGGCAAGGGAGCAGACGTCAACGCGCATGGCGGTGAGTACGGCAACGCTCTTCATGTCGCCGCATCTAGAGGCCATCAAGAGACTGTCACACTGCTTTTGGATAAGGGAGCAGACGTCAACGCGCAGGGCGGCGAGTACGGCAACGCTCTCCAGGGCGCCGCATCTGAAGGCCATCAAGAGATTGTCACACTACTTTTGGATAAGGGAGCAGACGTCAACTCACAGGGCGGCGAGTACGGCAACGCTCTCCAGGTCGCCGCATTTAGAGGCCATCAAGAGATTATCACACTACTTTTAGATAAGGGAGCAGACGTCAACGCGCAGGGCGGCGAGTATGGCAACGCTCTCCAGGCCGCCGCATTTAGAGGCCATCAAGAGATTATCACACTACTTCTAGACAAGGGAGCAGACGTCAACGCGCAGGGCGGCTTCTACGGCAACGCTCTCCAGGCCGCCGCATCTAGAGGCCATCAAGAGATTGTCACACTGCTTTTGGATAAGGGAGTAGACGTCAACGCGCAGGGCGGCTTGTATGGCAACGCTCTTCATGCCGCCGCAGAAGGAGGCCATCAAGAGACTATCACACTGCTTCTTGACAAGGGAGCAGACATCTACGCGCAGGGCGGCGAGTACGGCAACGCTCTTCATGCCGCCGCATTTAGAGGCCATCAAGAGACTGTCGAACTGCTCCAAAGATATGGCACTATTGCATCGCCAAAGCGGCGAGTCCCTAGAACTCCAAGCAATCCAGCGAAGAGGTTTTGTCTCATGCTCCCTGAGCCTTCTGATAAAACTCAATGATTCGTCAAGCGAGCTCCACCTTTGGCCTTGCTTTAAGCCTCATAATTCTCGGACAAGATCACACGTCGACGCTTGGCACGGTCAACAACTTGGGAAATCTCTACACGAACCAAGGTAAGCTCTTGGAAGCGGAAGCGATGTATAAGCGAGCGCTAGAAGGGTATGAGAAGGCGCTTGGACCAACTCATCCTCGGACGCGTACTGCGTCACGAGACTTACGATCGTTGCATTCCAGCCGAGGTTCAAGGTTATTAAACCTGTTGAACATACTAGGGTGTCACGTGTGGGTCAGGGATCCTAAGATTAAACCCAGGCCTGCCAGGGGTAGAGAACACACAACACGAACATGACACGAATAACTGAATTTCGTCAATGGACCGAACACACGTACTGTCTGACAAAACCATGATTCTGCCTACGAATACCCAGCGACAATAGCCAATGCGCCAACAAGGCCTGAAAAGAGCCATTCGGCAAGTAAGGGCAAGGGAAAACTGTCGACTAAACTGCGTGGCATCATCTCGTTTCGCAGACAACGACAACAATAACAAGAGACAGTGTTTGGCATATAGGATTCGACTCTACATAAAATTGAAGAGCTCATTCTGTGAATTACTATCAATATCCGAACATTTGTAGACGAACCATCCCATCACTCTGAATCGGGATGATGCTTGAGTTTAGTTGACCACCGGACTTGTATCGTGCCTTGAGAACGATGTGGAAGGGCATCATGGATCTCAGCCCACGTGCGACCCGCCTGCTTCATTGCGCGCACAGTATCTTCCTCCTCAGTTGTCCACTTCCCACCCGACGATCTCGTTCCTGGAACTGAGGCCTGAGGGAGCTCTCTGTTCCTAGGTTGCGAGAGACGTGTATGAGTGTGTAGCTGGTTCGATTCAGGGATCCAATCGAATTGAAGTTGAAACGTCGTCCTGTTGCCCTCGGTGATGCGCTTCAGAGATACGTTGTTGAGGGGCCATTCCTCGAATCGAGCAACACATATGCCAACGTCGGAGGGGACTGCACCTGTTCGAGACCCTGCCGGACTGTGTGATGTTCGACGCCTCCTGGGCAACCGTGCGGTACTCCTTGTGGATCTCAAAGCATTGCGAGTCAAGGCGTAAGGGGATAGCGATATTTTTTGACGCTTGCGACGATTCGACCCTTCGTCTTCGGCATCGTCTCCAGAATCGTATCCCTGAGCCTCTGGTGGGGAGGGACAATAATCCTCATCACGACCGCCTTCTAGGACGTCGAGGCTATCTTCACTACCAGAACCTTCATCGTCTGTATCACCGTCATTGTCATGCACCGTCTCGTGTGTATGGAGGGATGTGCGACGAGAACGGTGCCGAGGGAGCCCCGCACGAGATAGAGGACGAGTTCGATCTCCGAGTAACGACCTAGATTCAGCCCCTGAGGAACCAGATTCAGTGTCGCTGGATGAGCAGCTCCCTTGGTCTTGGTCTGGTTGTGAACCGGGCGACAGCATTGGTGAAGGTCTTGAGTTATGGACTGTAGGAGCGGCGTCATCGCCCCTGGCGCTCATGTCCACGTCGCCGTCGTGTAGCGGCGTCTGAGCCGTCACCTTGGGGGTGGCAGCAGTGGGACTACATGTACGCCTCGGAGGGGTCGCGGGAGGCTTTTGCGATTCGCCACAAGACTCTTCGTCTGATAAGGCATCAATCATCGCGACAGGTTCGCTGGTGGTTGGGGTGATTGGGATGGCTTCGTCGACGAGCTGCTCGTCTGACGTAGTCAGATATGACTGGCTTTCGGTGCTGGTAGAAGAGGTACCAAAATCGTCGCCGCCAATAGACTTGGGATTCATCTGACAAGGAGATGGCAAATTCGGCTCTGGATCAGTAACAGGGTCCAACTGTGAGCCGTGTGCCGGAAGTGAATCGCCCTCCACACCAACCGGAGACTCTGCTGGTGTGGTATCCCTGCCAATTACGGCGTCCGACCCAGTTTGACCATGCTTGGTGCTCGTGCTGTCTACATGCTGGTTGTCAGAACTTATACTGGGAAGAGCCCGGAATGAAGAGACTTACCAGAACGGCTTGCGATGCTGGTCGCAGTTGTTGCGTATGACTGCGGGCTGTCAGGATCTTCTTCCTCACAGCAGCCCTCGTCTTCTGTATCGCTGTCGTCGGGTATCACAATGGTGGTGTCCTTAGATGCTCTGGGACCCGAGAGTGCTTCTCCATCGCACAGCGGTGGAGCGTCGGTGTGAAAGACAGGGGGAGTACAACTTTGCCGCAACCATTGCTGGTTGGCATCAGACGCTGGTGAGTTCATTTGAAGTTCTGAGTGTCTGTCGGTTCAGGAAGAAGGAGGTTGCTCTGACAGTACGACGGGGGCAAGATGGGCGGGAAGTGTGCGGCTTATATGCTCGCGGTTGAACTACACAGATCCCACGGCCGATGGGAGCCCTTCTCGGTGTCATCCCGCGGTCTCCATACATTCTCAAAATCAAAGCAAGTCAGATGGAACAGGCGGACACGTAACCGCTTCTCCTCTATACCAATCATTCCACTGCCGAGCCTCACCGATGCAGTTGTGCTGGGTAGATGATTCCGTCATCGCCTCATCTTCTCGTACATCACCATGGGTCCAAGCCGCTCGTTGGCAGGGCAGAATCCTCGGGCATGCCAGATGAGGCAGGTCGTGATTGATGTTCGGTTGTTCACCCCCGGTATGAGACCACCTTAGCTGGTCAGGCAGCATCGGGATGCAAGCTTCCGGCAGCATGAGGACTTCCGTCTGACCGTGATGGGGCTCGACTCTGCGCCCGCACGTCTGATCGTCCCCAGCAAGGAACTTGTTGGACCATTGAGAGAACTCGACAGCATTAGATACCGTCATAAACACCTCATGATCCTACGACGGGGAGGCAACCGAAGGTGGCATGCATCCAACACCAACAACTCGTCGGGTGGCGCTCGGCCCCGTCTCCTTTACTCCCGCTAATCACGCCTCGGGCATGCTGACCTCCTCCTTTGGTTGTAGCTGCTGAGCCATCACGAGCGGCGCAAGAACGGGCGAGCCGAGGGCCAGCGGGCGGTACTCTATGGAAGTCTCGGCAGCCCCTGAACAGGGAAACGGCGAATTGGACCCTGCCAGGCAAGCCATCACACAATTCGGCTGCTCTGACCGCTGTGAGAACCAATCAGGGGAGCAATCTTGTGGCGGAGGCCTCCAAAGCTGCCTGTGCCTGTTTTAGGAGAGAAGACCAACATGGCACGATCCCCGTCAGGCATTGAGGGCATTGATTAGCCATTGAGGCATTTATGCCATTGGTCGGGTTTATGCTGGAGGCCTCACGAGGAGAAACATCGCCGTGGGTTGCTCTGCTGCTGCTTGAGCAGCGTCGTGAGGTAGGCAGACTCAGCGTACGCCTCTGGATTGTTGATGTTAGATTTTGTGCGATGAAAGCGGAAAGGGAGACCATACGAGACGTAGAGTAGAACGTAAAACAACAGAGAGATGGTCGTAAATGACAGAAAACCTTGCGTGCTTCTCGCAATATGGAATTGCCAACGATGCAAGCATTGCGATGGTCGGCAGATCCTGGGCCAGGGGAAGTTCATTCCAAATCAAACTGATGACGCGGCAGGATGGGCGAAGGGACTGGATTGAGGCCAACAATGCTTGCAAGTGAGGGGAGACAGAGGACAGGAAGGAGCAGAGGATGAGAGGAGGTAGAGGTCAAAGATACATGTTCACAGGGTCGGATGGTGTTGCTGTCTTATATACGGAGGGTCACGTGATGCGCGGTCGGGCTGCTGTGCGGCGCGCGCACCTTGCCCGAATGGGCAGTGCCGCTAAACCGGAGGCAGCAGCAGCGAGTCCGCGATTACTTTTTATAAAGTAAAGTAAAAAAAATACTTTTATTATAATTTTATTTTATTATTTATTACTAAGTTTAACCTTACCCCTAAAAGTCTTAAAGCTTAAAGGTATAGTTTAAGTATACTTATAATTAATAAGTTAATACTAAAATAGGTAACGTATGTGATAAGTGAGTGTGCCATCCAAGTGAGTGAGCCACTATACTGTATAACTAAAAACTACTAAATTCTAAATTTCTAAAAACTGCTATAAAATAGCTAGGGACTAAAAAAGAGTATATATAAAGATCTAATTCTTTATAAAATCTAAAAAAAATTATTATAGATTTTTAAAAAAAATCCTTTATATAGAAATAGTAGTTTATACAGTGTGAATTTACTTTTTTCTATACTAACTATAAAGGGATTTTTTTAAAAATCTATAAAAAATATATATTA
>JWIW01000090.1:17604-43689 GCA_000966855.1 Fusarium sp. JS1030
GAAGGCAGGTAATTGATCAGATGGACGTTGATGCGCAGGTAGTTGCAGAATCGTCGAGAAGTGGTGGTCGAGGAAGGTCGGTCGGACCGGGCGTTCGGCGCTGTGGGGTATGCGGCAAGCCCGGGCATAATGCAAGAACGTGTCAGGTAGTGATTGAGACGTCTGGGGAAGAGTATAGTGAGTAATTTTAGTTGATCAATTGATTTGTTGTGGTTTTATTATGCTTTTAAGTTGTAAGGGTGACGAAAAGTGGTGCACTCGCTTGTCTGGTGCACTCGCTTATCAACCACGTTATTTAGTTTAATTTTAAGACTTATAAGTCTAAAGCTTAATTTTCTAAGAATTTATAAGATAATTTGCTTTAAAGAGTAAATCACACTATAGGGTATTTTGGCACACTCACTTGGATGGCACACTCACTTATCACATACGTTATTTAATTATAGTTTAATTAAAATAGTTTTTAATTATTTCTCTAATTGTCAACATAGCGAAATCGGGATACTGAGAGTTTAATGCTATCTCCGTTGGAATATTAAATGCGCCAATTGCTATCATTTTTCTCAAGGAAGCATAGATATCCTCAAGTGCCTCGTCATCGTAGGATGAGAGGGTCGTTTCCTCTGCAGGGAGTGCTGTCCGCTTCCCAGCCTCTAAATCTTCTAAACTGTCGTAGTGGACCTCAAACTTTGAACCTTTAGTTAAATAATTAGCAACTAGACATTGATAAACCCATAGTGAATGTCATTACCGGTAAATTGTTCCGCTATCAACACAAAATCGTTGAAGGTCAACTTGTCTCCCATGATGACAGTTGTCGTATCCCAGCTTGGAATATCAAGCAGGATCTCGGAGACGAATCGGGCTACATCAAAAGTATAGGTGAAGTATACAGGCTCATTACCAGTACCGGGTATTGCGGCGACTTTGCTGGCCAGATCCACAGCGATGATAGTTGGAGACATGTAGGTCTTGATTCGAGGCATTCCCCAATAGTCCATGAAGTAGCCAGTCGCAATCTCAGTCCATTCAAGGCTGGAGTTTCGTAGACGGTCCTGGGACTCTGCTTGTAGAGCTCCTCCGGGATTGATATGAATATTCCTACCACACAGCTAGCTTAGATTGATCCATAGAACGCCCTCCTTTCATGTAACACAATGGCCCCTCACTCAATGCATCCTATTGTTAAACTTACTCTCCAATATTGGGAAGGCCCCAGTTACTAGTGATGAATCGTTTGGTATAGCACGCTTCATCGGCGGCTGAGATGACTGACAGCTGAGCCTTGGAAACCGCATCGTTAATTACCATAACGCATGAGATGATTGTATGGATGCGGTGGTTTTCCAAAATAGATAGAATAGCTTCCTTGTCACTGTAATCGGCCGTAATGGTTAAGACCTCCGGAATCGCATGTGTGGTAGTTGAGGTCTAGTCGTTAGTTAATGCCAGGAGAAGTACGGTGGAAAAGTGGGTACGTACCCCTCGAGTAAGAACCAGCACTGAATGATGTCGATTCTGTGCCATAACTTCGACAATTGTCCGTCCAAGTTGGCCAGTTCCTCCAAGGATGGCTACATTTACCATTTTCGGGTTTGGACTGTTTCAACTTGCGATTTAACGATTTAAGGCAAGCCTATTGTATGAGATCAATCAAAAATCACCGTTTCCAAAGACAAAAAGACATCCTTCAGTTGGTGCCATGGGAAATAACCAGCGCTCGTCTAAGAACTCACTCACATGCGGGCTCGGACGGAAAGTTGGAATGGACAACGAAGAGTCACAGTACCCATCTCAGCGAACCAAGTGATAACGGGCTGGGGTGTCCGGGTAGTAATCTAGGGTGTCCGGATATCTTCGCGCTGCCCTAAGGGGAAAGGTTGTCCTCCCCAGACAATTAAGCCTAACCTCTAACTAGTAGGTAAGCTGTACCCGGAGATGCCCGGGATAAAGGGGACATCACACAAAGCGATTGTCCAGTTCCGTAACTTGTTGGATTCACCATTCCCTTCCCATGGAGATGACCCGACCGGTAGTAAGAGTGTTGCATACGCCATATTGGAATTTGCCCTCGGTTCGATGCATTCCGTCCCACCAAGCCCGGTACTGCGACCAGTCGGAGACGGACCACGACAGATGTTTTCTAGAACGGGGAGAACTAGCTTCAGACACCTCTGCGCTGCCCTTGAAGGAGTCGACTCTGGGAATCAAGAGGGCTTGCCAGTCATCTACGGATGCATCGTCAAATAAGCTCCGAAAATCCCTTCACCGGCGAAGAAGATCAACAAAAACGCAGAGAACTCATGGGGGTTTTACCCCTACTGAGGTGCAACAAAATTCAGGCACCGGCCAGCAGAACCCAGCATTCGGAATTGGTCCGAATGACGGCTCAATGGTATCGCACTGGTTCAATTCAGACTCTAACGCCAATCGTTACTGCGCAAGGCAAGGCTACCGAATGGCAGATTCAACACATCTCGATGCCGATGGAAGCTCGCATTTGAGAAGAGCAAGGCCAGACGCGCATAGTTGCAACTTTGATGTACATTGGTCTCTTGTGCAAGGGGCGAGAGGATCGTTGCACAATAATTACGAGAACTGGCTTGGCAACATTTTTCACGATTTATTTGATCAGGCTTTCTCATTGGGAGTGTAGTGGGAAACAGGATAAAGAAAGACCTGAGTAGGGGAACCTTATGAACAGGCTACTGTACAAGACACGAGGTTTCACTAGCCATAGATAACATCAAATGGAAGTTTTCTACACTATAAATAGCTAGGTTACAAACTTAAGCAATCCAATTTCAAAGCCGGGCAGGTGGTACAAAATTAAGCTGAAGCACCGAACCTCCACCAAATATATGAGACCTTGTATCCCGAAAGAGCTGATCTCTAAAACAAGTCAAGCTACAACCACTATAAAGAAGACTTCTCACGGACAAGTACGGCCCGATATCGTACTTGACCTTGCCTCAATTGCTGCATGGCCGTCTCAATGCCTTCCGTAGTCATTGGGTACTCCATGATAGTAGGCTCAATATTGTTAAGAGCAACAAAATCCAGAAGGCTGCGAATAGTTCGTCGAGATCCGACTAGTGAGGTTTGAATTCTAATGCCCTTTCGAAGAAACTGGAGCAATGGCACAGGGGTGAGCTTCGCTGCGATTGTCATAGGATAAATAGATCCCAAGGTATCCATCAACGGCTCCAGACTGATCCTGATCAGCGATGCGTCCAACCGAACGGTAGTATAGATGAGATATAAGTACCTTGGATAATCTACCGAACCACTACCACAAAGCAATAAATGCTTAACTGGCTTGAAGGACAAAGGTGGTTCGTCGCCTGACCTAAAAATATGAAACTCGGATGCACCATATTTCAATGATTCCTCCCTTTTCGATGCTGAGCCAGAGAGTACGACGACTTGACACCCAATGGCTGCTGTCAACTTGATTGCCAAATGGCCGAGGCCACCAATACCCATGATCGCAACGCGATCCGTAGCACGGATCCCCATCTCAGTGAGAATAGTCCAGATGGTAGCCCCGGCACACATGAGAGGCGCTGCGGACGCTGAATCATATCCATCTGGAATACGATACACGCATTTTGCGTCCCAGATAGCACCGTGACTAAAGGTGCCGTTGTTTCGATCTGCACTACCGTATTTCCTGATATTCCTGCAATACTGGTCCCAGCCTGCTATGCAGTAAGCAAATGAGCGACAAAAGGCAATCATCCAGACTGGATTGTACCAGAAGCGCAATTGTCGCAGTTGGCGCAGATCTCATGCGTAAATCCGAACCCTACCCGGTCGCCCGTCTTGATTGAATTGACACTTGAGCCGACAGCCTGGATGATGCCGACTCCTTCATGGCCTAAAACTAATCCATTCTTCACAAAATGCTCGTCGGTGCCACAAAGACCGGAGTGTGTTGTTTTAATGAATACCTCGTGAGGAGCTAGGGCTTGCTGAACATGGTCGGCCATAATCCGACCGTCAGGGCCACCACGAAAGACCTGGAAGGAGAAGTTCATTTTGTCTTGCTCTAGGGTGCAATGAGTCGAGTGGAGAAAGGTATTTGGCGAGGGGGCTTGTATGTCGATGGGTTACCTATCGGTGCTAGCTGGTGCCAGCTAAAGGCGACATTTATAAATGTGAGGCTGAGCTAAACGGACACCTCGACTACTAGACGGACCCCAAGAAATTACGCAAAAAGAAGATCACTAGACTCATGCGCTGTTGGAAAATCGATGGGATGTAGAAGCCTTGAGTTCCGTACACATGGACAGTTCAGCAAATTTGCAGTTAGTAGGAGGGCGTTTCAAGATGCCACGCTATTCTGCGGGACAATGATACTGACAGCGCGCATCAACAAGACGACTCTTGGGTTGCGCGGCGCTTGGTGCATGAAAGGGTGCTCAAAGGCTTCCTTTCAAGTGTTCTGGGAGATCAAAGTCTTTGAAAATTGTGGTTTGTATTGCGCAGGTATGCGGAGTGAAGATTTTTATTGAACTTAATTGTTAATATTGATATGCCAGTTCTTCTCAGGTTTACATCTCTGAATGGACCCATCTAGGACTTTGAGACCTTTGGTCTGAATCCTGAAAGGAAGGGGGATCCTCGGATTTCTAACAAAAATTCGACCAGCTGGGTTTGAGGAGTATTTCCCAGAGCAATTTGATCACGAGGATGCCATTGAAAGATAAAGACTCTAATTCATTACGGACTTCTGCTAAGAGTACTTCGTCAGAACTGGGATAATTCGGACAATTCCATAATAATATTGAGTTTCTTCAGAGCCACGGTAAGCTTAGCACTGTCGACATGCAAAGGCTTGTCAGGCAGTGAAACGTTTTGGTACACATCACCGGCCTCATGAATCAAGGAATCCAATCCATCCCCATCAACGTAACAGATTAAACGGATGTATTTCTCCTTGAATCGAAGTCGGAATGGTGTATTTGAATCGATGAACAAGACCTCTCCAGCGAACACGTTAGATGGTTCGCCGTTCTGTCCTAGGGTTACCTCAATGATGCCGTCAAGGAGCACGAGGACGTGATGGATCTTGGGAAAGCGGAGAAAATTATCGAACACGGAACCGAGATGTGCAGCTGATGCTTCAATAGTCGAGATAGCGAAACGTCCACCAGCGGCTTGTTTAGTGGTGATAAAAGGTTGCGACGTGGTGCCACCGAGGCACCACTTGGGACCAGTCTTGTACCGAAGAAAGTAGGGCTTCGGCCCGTCTGGAAGAACAGTATCAATATCACTCCATTCCTTGGTAACAACTGACTCCGTCATTTTGACAAGATAGGTATCAAAGGGCTGCTCGAAGTCCTTGGGCAGGCGATTGTGAAATTCTGCAACAGGATCCTGGGTGTCATTTTCGGGAAACATGATACCCTTGAAGGGGTCCTGAATAGTGCGGAAGATATCCACCCAGTCGGCCGGTGAAACTAAGGGTAGTGCACGGGTGAATGGCCCGAGAGGCATTGGATTGTGAACGGCGTACTGAAATTCGTTAGCGACAACTCGCTCAATGATTCTACAAATCGGGGCTTGGATGCGGGCGGGGCCAAGCGTCTTCGGGTTCTGTTGGTGCTTACAGGTGGAGCAGAAGCAAAATCACCTGGGCTTAGTATACGGCAGCTATCGCCACAGTAGATCTTCAAGTGTCCTTCAGTAATGAGGAAAGCATCATGAGTAATTTTGTGGTAATGGTAGCCCTGCTCATTCGCGGGGCCGTCCCAGCCGAAGACAGCCATGGTATTGTCGGTCTGCTTCTGAGACGCGTACACATGAAATGCACCTTTACTTCCGGGTAGAGTAAAGGTCTCGCCGTCGAAACGGTTTAGAATATAACTGCCGCCATTTTTGGGGGGCTCCTGGACGCGTGAAATAGACATCATGAACTGTTGCTAGAATTTGGACCGGGTAGGGTATCGCAATCTGGATTGCAGGAATGCGTGAAGCGTTTTGATTTGTGCCACAATCGCGATAGAAAGAGCTTAGTTCGGCGGTAAGATCAGTGGTGAAGATCGATGATGTCTAAAATGCTTGGGAGGCAGAGAGGGCATACAAGATTCATAACGACACGTATGCGGCATAGGTTGACATTGAGATGCAGCTTGCGTGTGGCTAGATTGTTTAGCATGCAGCTTCCGGAAATGGGAAATCATCATAGCCCAACACTTACGGAACACATGGGCAGATGGCACGGAGCCGACCGCGGCCTGTATGGGGCCATTCGGAATCCGGAAGCCGATCCGGAAGTTTGTGGCAGCCAGATAGCCGGAACCTCTTCTGATGAGCTCTATGTGGGTCGTGGTGGACTGCCGCATGTGAGTCAATTACAAAATGGCTCCGGATGCTAAATCGGTGGCGGCCTATTATCGACAAACTGTTAATTGCACCCTGCGCTGTTTCCACCCATCGTCCAGGACTGCATTATAGCCTCATTGACAAGGCTACAACCATGTCAGCAGCCCCCGTTTCGGATTTGCTCGTTATCGGAGCGGGCGCTTTCGGAGTTTCGACGGCCCTGAATGCGAAGCGCGCTGATCCAGACGCAAATGTATTGCTTCTCGACGCAGGTCTCTCGTTTCCTTCAGAATACTCGGCTTCAAACTGTACATCACGGGCCATTCGACCTGATTATACCAACTCCCTATACTCCGTTCTGGGACAAGAAGCTCTCGAAGCGTGGCAACATGATGCTATCTTTACACCCCACTACCACCAGACCGGTCGTTTAGCTGCGGCGCTAGCTGGCGATAACTTTGTACGACAGTGTTACCAGGTTCTCAGGGACAAGGGACTGGGGAAAATCACAGAGATGAACACGGCTGCCATCACCAAGAGGTTTCCTGGAATGAATGGGGAGATGAAGAATTGGGATACATACTTGAACGAGGTGAGTTTAAGCCCGCGCAGCTCTCAAGGAAATATCGCGAACTGCGCTTCGGAGCGACTCGTCCCTGATCAAACGGCTGTAGGAAGCGGGGTGGGCCGACGCGCACGAGGCTATCAAGGCTGCCGGGAATGAGTTTTCTCGCCTTGGCGGCTTCGTCATTACTGGCCGTGCTGGAACTGCGACCAAAGTCATCGCACCCAAGCAGAACTCAGATCGGCCTGTTGGAGTCAAAACCGAAGATGGAAAAGTGCACTTGGCAAGACGAATCGTTATCACAGCCGGAGCCTATACCCCCAAGCTCGCGGACGTTAACCTCCAGATCCATCCCGTGTCGTGGGCGGTGGTACATTGGAAGTTAAATAAGGAGGAACTCAAGATCTGGAGAGACCATCCGGTCGTCGATATCCACAACATCGCATATTTCTTCCCACCTAATGATGAGGGTATCATGAAATTGGGTCTTGGACTAACTTCGTATTCCAACATAAAGGCTAACGAGTCCCTTTCAACCCCACTTCCATCCGGTTCGATTCCCAAGACCGCGGAGGAGCAGGTTCGATACGTTCTCGGGCTTTGCGCCCCAGGGCTTGCCAAGAAGCCTTTCTTTGACTGCAGGATATGCTGGTGAGACATTTCTTCCTTTCGAAGTATAATTCCAAGTGCATGTTTTTTAACCAGAAAAAACGCTACTTCAGGGACGGTGTGACTGAAGACGCGAACTTTCTTATCGCGGAGCATCCTCAAATGAAGAACATTTTTGTGGCGGCGGGAGGTTCTGGGCACGGATTCAAGTTCCTTCCTATTATAGGCAAATACATTAATGACCTGCTAAACGGAAAGCTTACACCAGACCTAAGGGATGCTTGGGGCTGGCGACAGGGTGTAAAGACATATGGCGAGATCGAAATTCTGAAAGGGCGCCGCATTGAGGATTTGCATATAGCGTTAGGACAGAAGCTGAATAGACTATGAGAGACAACAATCCATAATAGTAATTTTAATGCCATATCAATACAAAAACTGGTCTTGTGTCGAGATTCATCATCATCGCATGGAAGCAAGAATACATGTGTTCTCTGTTAAACTTGAAGCTTTCTGCTAAATCAGAAACGAACTATAGATGATGTCAACAGCCTGATGATACGTCGAAGCGCTTCGAGATACCAATACAGCCCACCGCGAAATCTAATAGAATTATCTGTGCGAGCTTATGAATAGAAGAGATATGCACAAGTACTCACCTGGAAACAGTCCAAGGCAGTATTCTCATTTAATAATGGAGATTCGCCTAATCTATTCTGCCCCCTTTTGACTGAAGACAGGACTTTAGTGAAGTATACATTACCATTCACAAGGTGAACAGTTTTAATCTCCTCTATGCCTCATAACATAGCGATGAAGCGCAATGAATTACTAATGATAGCTAGAAAGGTTCCCTGACGCAGTTGGACTCGTTCATCTTGCTGGACAAGCAAATCGTCGAGTCACGATGTCAAACTAACGTACTAATCTCGACAACCTAATGATATAGCTTTCGAAGTAGCGCCAAGACCTATCAACGATGCAAATGGTTTGACTGCTGCTCACCAGCATCTGAACCCAGCAGGCAATTGTATTTCTTGCGACCCCAGGCGAAGTAGAGGATAACATAGAGCAGAACACAACCGCCACTGATGACGAAGCTATAGTTCCTATTCACAGTGTGAGCAAAGCCGGCATCAGAAGAGAAAAAAGTCCATGCCAACCTACATGTTCGCTGTAGTGACTGGTCTCATGGTCGGGAGACACATGAGAACGAACACAAGTACATATAGCAGAGTCGCCATGATGTTGATGGGTCTGCCCCAACGACCAAGGCTCCACGGTCCCGCCATGATGTTGCTCCTGTAGAAGATATGAAGTACTATAGGAATGAGGAATGAGACTATCTGCAGAGTAATCATGCCGCTAGCAATCCCGTAGAAGGCAGTGGAGTTGCCAATGTAGATGGAGCTTATGGCAGCCTCTATCACTGCACCCAAGAGAAGTGCACCGACAGGCACGCCCCAGAGGCGGTGGATGTGAGACCAGAGATGAGGGAATGGAATGGCGTGGTCGCGTCCTTGAGCCATGATACATCTACCAAGGCCCCCAAGGAGATCCATGGAAGACGTAAAAGACACAACAACGATCATGGAACAGAGAATATTGGACGCAATTGTGGAGCCGGTGTTGTTTTCGAGTATCTACGTTTGTTATTAGTATGGCATATGGCGAAGGGGTGAGGGGTCGTCTGAAGTTCGTCAGATCCTGAAGAGCAAATGGGCTTACCTGAGCAAGGGGGTTGAGCTGGGCAATAGGTGACTGTAATAATAGCTCGGGGTCTCCCATGGTAAATCCTAGGATGATAACAAGCGGAAACGCCAGGCCAGCATTGAGGAAAGTCGCCCACATGATGGCGCGAGGTACACGTGTGTTGGCCTGTTCAACCTCTTCAGCGTAACGCACCGGTACATCAATCGCAAGAAAGCCGAAAATAGTTGGCAGAACACCGATAAGCAAAGCAATTCCATCACTGTTCCAGCCCGAGTAGTCCTGTATCCTGGTAAATACCAACTCAGCGGAGTTAAATTGCCTCGTGGTGGCTAGTAAGGTAACGCAAATGGCTAAGTATCCTATAATATGGAAACTAATGCCGATAATCGAGATATGGTGTATCAGCCTCGGTGTGAAAATGTTGACGAGGAGGCCGAGAATTAAAATAGCCATGCTAACCTATGGTGGAGTCAGCCCAAACTCTTCATGGTCCTTCTCAGCAGAAAGTAAGACAGTGATTGATCCAAATTTTGGAGGGGTAGGAGTGTCATAAACTCACCAGAAAGGTATGCCACCGTTCAGGCATGTATGAACCATGGTTGATGACAGCTAGAGATATGATTTGCTGCCCTCCTGCAAAGAGGGCAGTAATGGCGCCAACTGAATAGTAAAAGATCAAGACACCGCTAGACAGCCAGCCTAGGAACCTCTTACAGAAGGGCGGAGCAAGGGCAACCGACCAAAACACCTGACCAGCTGGAGTTGGCCACATGCTCGAGAGTTCACCGATAGACGCAGCGACAAAGACAGTGGCGAAAAAGGATATGAAAAAGCCGTAGAATAGAGTTGCTGGGCCACCAAGAATTATCGCCTGGAATAGCGAAGCGACGATCGACTCCCACTAACAGCAGACCAGGTATCGTTAGAATGTTCAATCCCACGAGCGTACAGTTACCAGTGAACTAAGGAGTGGACAATCTGGGGAACTCACACCAGCCGACGATGCTACAGAGATTGAAAGGAGAGTAACGAAGTTATAACGCTTCTCGAGGCGTTCAACAATCTCTCCGCTTCCATAGTCAACCGCTTCAAGCGAAGAGCCAGCCGTAATGCTGCGTTTCTTCTCGGCTTCCGTCATGTCGGGCGTCCACGCTCAGTTGTTAAGGTGGTATTGTATTTGTCAACTGGCACGAGAGAAACTTGAACAAAAGCAGATCGTGTGAAGAGGGTGGGAAGTGGTTGAGAACAGAGTCAGCTACCCTGTATGATCATGGGTCGTCTTGCAGAAATTTGTCTTGGGTTGAAGACGGGGTTGAATACTCGAATATGTCACCCTCACCGTAGTGAGTAGCCCTCAGGTTGGCTAATGTACAATGATAGTCCAGTCTTAGGCCTTGGCTTTGGGGTGTATGTGGAGTCTTTCAAGAAGACCTCAACCGGAGCCTGGGTTCCGGATCTCGTTCCTGGAAGACTCGTCTATCCGGACACCCCTTAGTCCGCACCCCCCAACCCCTGCATCGTCTAAAAATGGGGGCCACTCGGAAATTCGCCGGATCATGTCTATTTGAGCCGCAGTGTTTGTCTACTTTTCTCTCTTGCAGTCGATTGAAGGATATGACGCCTGCCGGTAGTCGCTTATTTGTCAGCAGTCCTTATACCACATACCATTGACACTGATCTTCTGCCCCGAAAACTGGAACAATAATCGCTCAGTCTAGACCCGTGCTGGCTTCTCTATCATGATTCAAAATCGTGGTCTTATCTTTACCCGTCACTTCGATGGCTACCCTACACCCAATGTGGATTTGATCGTCAAGGATCTAACTAATTTCGACCCTAGTGAGCCAGCGCCCGTTGGTGGTTTCACCGCCCGAGTCATGTCTGTGTCTCTGGACCCATATTTACGCCATTGCATGAGAGAACCATCCCAGCCTTCCCCCTTTCCGGCCTTCGCGCTTGGTTCCCCCATCTCCAACGAACTCATCGTTCGCGTGCTGGACGTCCATGAGACCCTGACCAACATCCAGCCCGGTCAGCTGCTTCTTGGGTTCGCCTCCATCCAGGAGTACCTGCGTGTCTCAGCAGACCAGGCCAAAGCATTCACGCCTGTGAACAACCCGCTTGGTCTAGATCCTAACCTCTTCCTTGGCCCTCTGGGTATGCCCGGTAGAACAGCGTACGCTGCTCTTTGGGAGGCTGGCCGGCCTAAACAAGGCGAGACTATCTTCGTCTCGGCAGCGTCTGGAGGTGTAGGGCAAGTTGTTGGACAGCTGGCTAAAATACTAGGCCTGACCGTCATAGGAAGTGTTGGTAGCGACGAAAAACTCCATATACTCCTAAACAATCTCAACTTCGACGCTGGCTTCAATTACCGCAAAAACGACGCACGAACCAAGTTGCAAGAACTCGCCCCTCAGGGTATTGACAGTATGTTCTTGATATCTTTTTTCCATTCTTCTCTTTAGCACCCCGCGCCCCAAAGCTGCATCAACACGAATCAAATAGCTGACAGCGTGACACTATCCCGCAGTTTACTTTGATAATGTTGGAGGCCCCCAACTCGAAGCTGCTTTAGAGTTGCTGAAACCCAGCGGCAGGATTGGTAAGTTACTCATGCTTCTCCTTCGCCATTAACGCGCCTTAAAGATGGATTCGTGGCACTAATTGAAGCACTTAGTGGCTTGTGGGTACGCTTCTGAGTATAGCAAGAGCATTGGCCAGCGACACGGACTGCGTAACACAGGCTTGATAGTGGACAAGCGGATTTCTTGGCAAGGAATTTCTGTCATGGACGACGGTCTCGGAGACCGCTACCGAGATGAACACCAGCAAAAGGTTTCGCAATGGATCAAGGAAGGGAAGATTAAACCATTGCTGCATGTCAATATGGGCATTGAGATCACTGCCTGTGCACTAGCTGAACTTGTACGAGGAGGTAATATAGGAAAGAGTATTGTGCAGCTCGAAAGCTTTATATAGGAAGATCAATGATTCGTGTCTCTACAGAACCCCCCATGTTACTCGTCATTAGAGCCTTTCACGCTTGACACACACCCCCCCCTTTTTTTTCGCTCTCTCCAAAGATACACATACTAGCTGGACATCCAGACAACTAATCTTGCCTGGAACATCGACACCATCTCTGTACCAAACAACTTACGGGCGCCCCCCAACTGGTTGACCTGATAATTTCAGACTATTGCGGATGTAAGCACAAACTCCGAGCGGGCCAAAAACAATACTATCACCCTCCAAGCAGTTTGAGGTACAAGAGCGTTCAGTTCGCAGGTTTCGATACGGAACTCACGAATTGACCGGTCTATGACCATGAGAAACTACACAATTCTATACATACGTGAGTGACTAGCTTTGGTTCAATACATTGACCCAAAACTGAAATCAAATTCAAAGATCTCAGCATTAGGCATTTCACCGTCGTAGGCCTCGAAAGAATCCGTCGCGTCAATCGAGGGGCCATCTAAATCATCGGCAGCCTGAGCCCCTGATATCTTGACAAGGGCATCGGCCGAGCCGAACCAATCCTCCGGCCCTAGTGCAGCTGTCGATTCTAGCAGAGAATCTGTGCTACCAAAAGATGTCGGCATTGGATTCTGCAAAGCAAGAGACTGCTCACAGAAGTCCCGATATAGTCCTATGAGCGTGGTGTAGAGATCTCTCATCATGCGGATGGAACGGTGTCTGCTCGCTACACTAGTCAGACAGTCGCCGACACTTTGCAGAAGTTGAAGGTCGAGTTGATCTGAGGTCGCCACCACGTTGCTAAAGATGAAACAAGTAGCTCGCATACTGAAAAGCGGCACAGCCCTGTCTGTTGTTAAGAAGGATACGGAGAGAGCATATATTTAACGAAGAGCGTACCAGCAGAGCGTTGACATATATCGGTCTGAATCGAGGGACGTCTTGGCCTGCTCCAGTAGTGAATGTAGCCGGTTCAGGCATTGTCTCGCGCTTGCAAGGCATTCATGATGTCCTTGATGGTCACCGGGCTGAAGGCTGAGGCGAGACAGTGATGTGAGGATTGAGTCATGTATGTAGTCGATACAACACCACTCAAAGGCCAGAAAACTGTCCTCTTCATCGTCACTCAAAGCTGTCTGTGATCGCATCTAAACGCACTGTCAGACAAATGGTATCTGTCGATGCACATGGTACATACTTCGGTTTTCATCTTTGAAAGGTTTTTCATCCGCGGATACAGGCATTCCAATCGCTGGTCGTCAGTCGTCGATCTCGTTGGGTCTCGAAATCTAGCTCGTGCAACTTGGGTTACCGTGTCCTGAATTTTGGCATACTCGACTGAAAGGACTATCATGATATTGCTCAATGAATCCAAGTCCAGGATACCTGTGTCGATTTCAAGCGGGGCTTGGCAGGCTGGCTGGTACAGCTGAGCAGCCAGCAGCTGGTCAAACAGGTAGCATTTCATGAAATTCTTTTTGACTTCGATGATATCCTCATTGGATAGTCGTGAGAAGAGCAGGTCTGTCCGCTTTGGGTCTTGGCAAAGCTTCTCTGCGATGGCACAGGCCGCCTTGTTTAGCCTCCAACACCGCTTTACCTCCCCCAGATCCTGCATCAGCATTGCCTAAATGGAGTAAAATCAGCATTTGCCACATATGGGGAAAGATGGATGGTAGGTTGACAAACCCCAGACAGTAATGCAGCTAGGCTGGTAAGATCTGGTTGCCCTTCTAGTTGCAAGTAATTGATGGCCATCTGTATTGTGCGCTTATACTGCTCTTGTGTCCTTTTCAAATGTTTGTAGATAGACGGCCTGAGTGCGGAGCTGGGCAGGGCGACTAGGAAGCTATAGACAACCCAGTTAACACAAACAATGAAGTTGATGCGCTGCTTGCCGAATACGGTATTATCAACAAGCGCTATGGCCATGCGCTCAAATTCCCCCTTGGTAATATTGACGTTAAAGCCAAGGAGATATTGGCTAGTTGGATTTCGCCATGCTTCTGTAGCTAGTCAGTAAAGCAAGGTAACGTAAGACAAATACAATGTTCGTAATACGAACCTGCGACGACGAAGCAAACCATTTCGACTTTCGGATACATGGATTCGTCATAGAAGTTGGGCGCTGCGGTCGCATCTACAGGAACCACCTCGAGCGGCGCTTCTGACATGATTACGAGCTGGACGAGTCTCACAGCAACCACATGCAGATCTCCCTTAAGTGACATAGCCAACTGGTCGGTTTCTGTAGAATTACTGGCGATGAACCGTTCCAGGTCTTGGGCTGCGAACGCTACATCCTCGGGGCTCGACTGGTCCGGGTATTGTTGGGAGGCAGTGGATGCATAGGTCAAGGTAGAGGAGCAGACAGCCGAGGAAGTACAACGGGCACGCTTCGGTGTTCTCATTGGTTCTTGGTCCAGCTCACCCGTGCTCTCTTTCTCGTCGCTAAGCTGGGCCGACTCAGACTGGGCGGCGGTGATGGAGGGCGGCTTGGAATGTTGACGTTCGGGGGCTGTACAGCTTCGTTGCGGCGTTTGTGGAGAGCGTGGGTCATCTACTGAGCTTCTACCGCCCGAGTCTAAGCTTGATTCATGGCGGGACATGCGTTCCAGTATCTCGCTGAGGCGCCTGGTAACGAAGATTAGTCTCGAGCCTCGTCGTTATTATTGGGGGTTGGGAGCGGCAACTGGAAGGTTTTTTGGTGGCTCGGGCGGCCGCGCTCGCGATGCCGGAGGCACTGAATGCTGACGGAGACGCAATTACTGCACGGATCCTGGCGGTCGCATTTAATCTAAAAACGGTGTCGAGGACGGGTTAGCGCCAGTCGCCAGGTACTGTAAATGATAGCCCTGTTCATGGGATACGACGTCAAAGCGAGCAATTTGGATGTCACGTACCTTCTTAGAGTGGCAGTAATCGCACTCCAACCATCAATGTCAGCATCGACGGTCCCGTAGACGGGGAAGGTTGGGATGGTTTGAGGGAACCCATTCGACTCGCCAAGACACGAAACTCACCGCAGGTGGCACCCGCCGCTCAGAACTCTTGT
Source organism: Fusarium sp. JS1030 (assembly GCA_000966855.1). NCBI lineage: Eukaryota > Fungi > Ascomycota > Sordariomycetes > Hypocreales > Nectriaceae > Fusarium > Fusarium sp. JS1030. The sequence goes on from JWIW01000090.1 coordinate 32,856, forward strand.
TCGTCATGGGCCGTGGCATGCCTAATACAGATTCGGGCTCATTCGACAGCGGAAAAGAAGTCATTCAACGGATGTTGCCCCCAGGACTCAGAGCTACAAACAAAGTACGATGAGGGCAGTAAGGAGCAAAAGGGTTGGGTCTCGGACCTATAACCCAGCGGGCGTGAGGGCCCATTAAATGAGAAGGCTTATCTGCGTGGCGCATCAGTGGCGAACCACTTCCCCGCAGATTAATGCTGAAAACTGTGCCGCTACCCGACCAATAGGTAAGTACGTAATGCATGTCCTTAGCCGACGCGGGGAAGTGCTCAGGAGCTGATCTGACAGATAATTCGCCAGCGTTGTCTGGGTAACCATCAACATATATTGTTGCTTGTCCTGCCAAGAGACTTGTTCTACCGATTCCCTAGCCAATAACTCCCTCGCCTTGTAGGTGGACAAATCCACGCCGTCTCAACTTCTAGAAAGGGACCTCAGCAGGATCTCGCCCTCGGGATCAGGGTCGACCTAAGCAGCACCACAATGTCAGTCGCCGTCTTGTCTAACTTCGTCTCGTCATATTTACTTACCAGCGACTCCACTATCAGGTTTTCCGGTCGTGACTTGCCAGCGTCGAGCTTTATGTCCCAGTTCTTGATCAACTCATAGAGCATAACTTTGATCATGGTGTGACTAAAGTACCGCCCTGGGCACGAATGACGTCCATAGCCAAACGATAAGTCCGTCTTGCCTACACTGACATACATGTGCTTGTTTTCGTGGCCGTCATCGAGTCGAGCGCGATAGAACCGGAATCCGTCAAAGCTGGTGGCATTCTCGTAATTTCTATCGTCGGCATGTATGGAGCATGTTGGAATCTCTAATTTGGTACCTTTGGGAATCAGAGTGCCGTCCGATAATCTCACGTCGGCCGTGGCGGCGCGCTGGAAGGTAGCTGTCGACAATAGGTAAGCCCGGCTATGCTCACAGGAGTCAAAGTTCGAGGAGACTTACTCAAATCAGGGGATGATAGTCTCTGACTTTCTTTAATGAAGCTGTCTAGTTTCTTCATGTAAGAAAGAGACTCCTTTGTCAAAAGTCCGTCGTCATCCACTGGCGCGTTGACCATCTCGTCGCGGAGCTCAGGGATATGGCTCGGATAGGCTGCAAGATCATAGAGGCACTGCGTGGTCGAAGCAAACGTAGTAAATGTTCCAACAGCGACCAAAGTCATCTGGTAGAGCGTCTGTGCATCAACGTCGGCGCCGTATTTGTAGTTCTTCCCGTTGCTGAGAAGATCTAGCATGCTCGGAGGATTCTCCAGATCGCCACCCTTCTTTTCGCGCACCTCCATGGTCTTCTTTACAAAGGCACGACCGCGCCTCCAAACCTGCTCAATTTCCTTTCTCTGAGGGGCCAATCTCCAGGCCAGTGGTCGAAAGATCGGAGGCCACTGCTTCAGAACCCGGATGCCCTCAACTACTGCCGTAAGGTAACCAAGCGTCAACTCTAGCCACTCATCACTGTCAGCAGCCTCCTGGCTATGGAAAGCTCGCGCAGCCATCCTTCCAACCAGTTCCATGACTAACTCGTACGGTTTCACAGGCGTCCAGTCTGGTTTTTGGGTCAGTCCTTGACGACCGTGTTGTCCCATATCGTTTTGGAAGCGGCATACCTTTGGGCTCTCCAAAGAGCCTAGGGATGTTTATACGAGCCGACCTTTGCATAATTGGGATGTAATCGGCTGCCAGAGATTCCGAGTCAGTGTGTATTCTTGTCTCATTCGATGCCGAGCCCCGGATTGCTCATGCGGACTTACGAAGAACTTTCGTCAAACCACCACGAATTGTTCCCATAAAATGCTCAGGAGGCCCTCCAAACCGAGTGTAGTTGAGATGCATGTCCTAATAATAGTGAGAAATGCTGATGGTCTGTGCTAAGCGTCTTGCCATAACCACGGAGTACCGACATTATCAACAGACGCCTTGAAGCTTAGGTGCGGGTGACTCTTCATTTCGTCCAGGTACCGTGGAGGCATTACAAGCTTGAAACCATCGTTCGTTGTTAATGCATAGATCGTATCGGGGTACTGCCAGAGGGCGTTTCGTCAATAAGATGGTTGAGGCACAAATTAGCGGTTAAAACAGAGGCAATGTTTTATTACCTTTTCGTACCCGTTCAGTAGCATTTCCCTCGAATGTGTGACATAATGAGCGGCTCTTTTCTTCCTACTAGGAATCTCATCCGCAAGCATGACGGGAAACGAGAGCTTCGGTCCACTGAATATCTGATACGCAATTGCGAAAGCAATCATCAACCCTGCAACAGCGAGCTTGAGGCTGCTGAGCTGCAACAAGACAGACACAAAGCCAAGAGGCTCAATCGAGCTGCCCTGGCTCGACATGTTTGTGGTGCTCTGACAAGATAAGTCTTCTGTGTACTAAAGCGTGTGCCAAATAGCGAGGTCTAGTAGTGGATGTTGGTTGTTTCTTTTTCATCCTGAATTGAAGAACCGAATAACCAGCCCTGACCCTATAGAACCACGTCGCGGTGGGTTCTATCCTAGGGAGAATCCGAGCCGGAACTTTCCCGGGTCTAGCTTCCCAGATTGTTTGGTGGGCTAGGGTCCCTGCAAGTAATCGCTCGGCCTTCCGGATCCCGGAGAATGCCAAGCAACGGGCGAGGTTAGCTTCCGGAGGTTTGCGGAGTCGCGTTCCGTGTCTTATCGCATCATTCCCAGTGACACTGGGCATGGACTGGTCGACATCAGGAGTCTAGCGGAAGTTGATACAGTAAGTCGATGAGTATACAAGGATTTGACCTGTTTTGCCATGAAACGCACCTCGCCGTCCTAGATTTGGGTGCTTTCGCTCTTGCGGCCCGTCTTAGTTCCCCATCTTCACTTCAACAGCTGGCAAAAAGGCTCTTTCCCATATCGCAAATCCCTTTTACAGGCCGCCATGCAGGGACGTGTGGCAGTAATTTCGGGTTCTTCCCGTGGCATCGGCGCTGCTATTGCGAAAGAGCTATCTTCACGAGGCGCAAGTATCGTCATCAACTATCCTTTCGACGAATTCGAGCAAGAGGCCCGGGAAGTGGGCAAGAGCCTATCAACCCCATGGATTGCCGTCAAAGCCGACATATCTACAGAAGAGGGTCCTAAGCACTTGATTGCTGAGGCTGTCGCCAAGTATGGTCAGGTCGACATCCTCGTGCACAACGCTGCGCTGGTCCGCATGGGCACAACAGAAACGCTCGACGCCCAAGCATTCACCGAAATCTTCAACCTCAACGTCCGTGGGGGCTTTCTTTTGGTCAAGGCGGCACTGCCGTATCTCACACCGTTTGACATAGAAGCTCATCGCTCTGTTGTTGCGGGTGGAGCGCCCCATGGTGGTAGGATAATCATTATTGGATCTGGCTCATCACAACTTCCGCAACCCGGCTCCCTCTTGTATAGTGCCACTAAGGGAGCTCTGGAGTCGTTGATTCGTATTTGGTCGACCGAGCTGCCTCCAAAGTATGGATGCACAGTAAATGGTGTTGCACCTGGTCCAGTCCAGACCGGTTTGTTGTCACATCTTGAAGATTCTCTTGATGAAATGAAAGCGCTGTTCGAAAGCAGGACACCGTGCCTCGGAGTCATGGCTGAAGTCTCTGACATATCATGGATGGTGGCTACTTTAGCCGAGGAACGATCCAAATGGGTTAATGGGCAGTACATCCACGTTAATGGTGGATTAATTCGATCCTGAATGAGACTAGCTAGTTTGGTAGAAGAACACATCTTCCAACACCTCAAGGTACCTGAAGCAAATATCAAGTCAAACCTAAGTAGCAGTGATGGAACAACAATCAAGCATAGAAATCTTGTTCCATCCATCTGTACCTTGAAACTTGCGGCGGAGGTTCCAGATAGCACACACTAATCTATCTTGAATTGTCAATATTCGTCTCTCAGATTTGACTTGACGACAGCAAAATACGATTTCGGTCGTGTTGCGTTTCAACCCTGAAACACCTTCGTTGCAATCATGCGAACGACATCTAGACCGCCCGCCTCCTCCGCCAGCTCCAAGAATCCCTGAGTTCGCCCGGATTCCGGTGACAAGGCGTCCACAATCTTTCGCGATACCCCTTCAGTGCTGGATCCATATACTGTGACTTCCTTTGCATCTTTCCAGCGAGGGTTTGCAGACTGACCTGCCACAAAGGCTATGATGTCCCGGGCCAAAGCACGACCGGTGGCAATGGCACCTTCACTGAGATGCATGTTGTAGTTTTGGAACAGGAGGCAAATTTCGAGGAAATGCGTGGCGTAACCTTTGAATTGACCCTCCCAGGGATTCAATTCGTTAAAATGACAAACAAATGATGATTCGAATGCATCTGCCAAACAAATGCTCGGGGCATAAAAGAGAGCATCAGTCAGAAACTGGACCACACTGAATAAGGCTTCTTGATCCGATGAATTGTGACCCAAATGGTATGTTTCAAGCAGTTTTAAGGCAACCTCTGGTTTACCACGCAACCCGTCTCTGACATGACTTTCGAATGATTGCCGGATGCCGGGAACACGGTGATTGAGCGCTACGAGGGCCATGATGTTCCCCTTAGCAAGGTCGTCAGCATTCTCGGTTCAGGCTGATCAATTGCGCATCAAACGCATGGAAACGGGCGGCTCACATCAAATTTGGAATCGATAGTCATCAGCGACCGACACCACTTCAGGCCTGGTAGGTCTTCCTCTGTAGCGCTAGCAAGCTTCCTAAAGTCGAAGGTATTACGAATCATATCATGATCAACAACGGGACCCAAGGCCATCGTCGCGCTCGTGTGCAGAGCAAGAGCCTCGGCATCGAGATGGAGGATTGCATCGGCCTGCTCGGCGAGGGGCAGTCTATCAATGCCGGTATTTGTCAATAATTGCGAGTAGGTTTTCTCAGCAACAAAGTCCGGATATGGCTGCAGCATAACCGAACTACCTCCAAAAAGAAGGGCTTGGGTGAACAGTTGCTCCTTTGATTCCATGAGCATATTGATGGCAGCTACAGGTGGTTAATCAACTGGTGGTGCTAACTCGGCGAGCCGACTCAGGATCGAATGTAATTCTTACCTCCACCCGCACTTTGTCCAGATACAGTAATGGTATCTGGATTACCTCCAAATCCTGCGATGTTCTGCTTGATCCAGCGAAGGCCAGCTCTTAGATCGCGGAGACCTCTATTTGGGATAATACCCCTCTCAATGAGTTGCTGCGAGGTGAGAAAACCCGTGATTCCTAGGCGGTAGCTATGTTCGAAAAGGGGAAAACGGGTCAGCACTAATGCACTTCATCTATCGCATTTCACAACACACTCACTTAATATTGATGGCAATCATAGGCCGACCCTCCTCAATCGAGTGCTTTACTATCCTCTTCTGATCATAATGGGGAAAGTAGCTGGATCCAAATACAAACCCTCCTCCGTGAATATAAACAAATACAGGTAAGCCCCCATCTACGGCATTCTTGGGAACTGTGAGATTAAGGCTGAGCCCTTCAGTTCCAGAGATGTCCGGGCGCATCCTCGTTGGCAGAGACTTCTGAATGAATGACGTCTCGATGTCTAGCGCAACAGGAGGAATTATGCAAGTGGGTCTATTGAAGCTATCGTCAATCATCGAAAGTTCTATCAAAGGTTATAGACGATGTCGGATCTGATGGCCTTTGACCACTTGAATCAATCCCACTGGACTCACCCATAGGACGTTGCATCTACCTTGCTGTCCGCAGAGTAGGTGATCACCTGGGGCTCCGACCAGGCGTTTTCTAATAATGCGTACTTGAGGCCGAGAAACTGCATGACCCCGTCGTCCTCGAGGCCAATGACCTCACCAAGGTGGACATGCTGATGTCGAATAAGCGAGGGCATTGCTTTACTGGGAAATGTGACTTGAGAGATTTCTCAAAGTTTTTGGTCAAAACAAAGCATCAAAGGTCGAGGGACAGCAACATACCTAAATCTGACTGTTCTCGGCTAGTCATGCTATTATCATTTGTTGTGTCTGCCGATTGGGCGCTCGCTCGATCCGGACCGGAGAATTTCCTCGCTATCTTGTTAGTCCTCCTGATTGAACCCGGAAACACGGAATCCGGCCGAGTACCCGATTGCGGCCATAGCACCGTCGGATCTCGAAAGAGAAAAAAAGACTTTTCCTTGGCCTATCGGTTCCCCGCCGTTGCTCTCGTTCGGATATCGTGGAAGGGCTGTTCGTGTGCCCGGTTCCTTGACGTAACCAAGCCGCTTCCTCATTCACTACATTTTTTTGTTCCCATCATCACAATTCTCTGTTCGTGTTTTGGTTATTATGTCAATCAGACTTGAAACATAAGAAATGTCGCAAGTCATTCGTCTGGTCGAGGGTACGCCGTGGATGGAATACGGCATCATCGATCCGGAAATGGCAACGGTTTGTGAATATGCAGTCAGCTATATCCGCTCGTAGTCTTGAGCTCACATTGGTATTAGATAATCGAACAGAAGGGCTCGCCCGTTCTCGCAAAGAGCTACAATGTCGCCGATATTCCACAAACGCGCAACGCTTGGGACAAGTTGTTACAAGCCAGAGCTCAAATCGAACTTGTCAAAGAGCAAACTGTCAGATGCGAAACTAAATATATTCCCCGAGAAAATGGGCTCATGGGAAGAGCTCTGGTTTACAGCCGTACCGGCACAGAGGATGCATCGAGGCCACTTGTTGTATTGTTCCATGGCGGCGGGTTCTGCTTCGGCTGCCCGGAGATGGAGGCAGAATGTTGCATTCAGCTCGCGAAGCTTTATGATGTTGTCGCTGTGGCCATCTCGTATCGCCTGGCTCCGGAGCATAAATTCCCCACTGCCACCAACGACTGCTGGGAGGGAGTCAAATGGGTGCGTTCTATCCATAAATGAACCACGCGGTAAATGCTGACGATGGTTAGTTGGCTAGAAACGCCCCTAGTCTGGGAGCAAATCCAACAACTGGTTTCATTATTGGAGGTACCTCTGCAGGAGGTAATATTGCATCTGCTATTGTCCATCTCGCCCGCGACTCCTACTTCCAGCCACCTATAACTGGAGTGTGGCTCAACGTGCCCTTTCTGTTGTCTCCAGAGGCGGTTCCGCCACAATGGAGAGACACAATCCAAAGCCGTGAACAGAATGCATCGGCTCCAGTACTCGATAAACGAGCGAATGCAATGTACGACGAGGCTTATGAGCCAGACAGGCTATCCTATATCAATAGTCCCTTCAACTGGCCCGGCGGACATGCAGCGCATCCGCCAGCGTTTATACAAGTCTGCGGGATGGATCCCCTCCGAGACGAAGCTCTTCTCTATGAAAAGATACTGAGAGAAGAGTACCATGTCGCCACTCGGCTGAAAGTGTATCCCGGTCTTCCCCACGTTTTCTGGGCTAACTTTCCTTCCCACAGCAGGAGCAAGACATACACAACTGATAGCGTGCAGGGAATCGGTTGGCTCCTACACCGGAACATTGAGAGTTGACGTGTGATAGGTCATGGGTAGACTGTCTGTTTATTTTGCATTTCTAATCTAGATGTTGTTGTGTAAAAACTGTGTTCTTTGGTGCGGCTGCTAACGTCTCTATCTACGGAAAGAAAAGTTAAACGAAAGCAGAGAAATGGGTAGTCTGACCATTATTAATCACCAATCAATGATAAATAGACATTTTGAATCACAAAACAACTCACGAATCTGCTCTTCATTTATCATTCACATCGGACGTACTATTCTAATACCATATCTTCTGCTGCACATGCTTAGGAGTGTTTTTGACCCCTTTTGATACAACTTGATTAGTTCAGTGTCTGTGGAATCATCCGACTTGACCATAGTCTAGCTACTAGTTCAAGGCTCTATTGATCATTTATTCACAACAACCCAGCACTCCACACAAGTGGCTATATTGGCTAATCAGAGCGCGACATTTGTGCAAAACTGGTCTTCCACCGAACCCCTGTCCAGACCCGCTTTTACGCTATTGCCGGCATTCGGGACCCGACGATCCGAGAGCAAGAAAACGCCGGGGTTCGATAATACCATACCAGTTCCGGACCCGGAACCAAGTTTCACTGCCGATGGCTGACAAGATATTCCATTTTCGTGGCTCTGTCCGGATCTCCAGGGTTTTGGTCGTAAGTCGCTTGCGGCGAATTGTATTCAACCCATTGATGGTGTTGCTATAATTCATAAAATGAAACCAAAGAGATCAGTTGTTTGTATTGCTGTCGAATTTCAAGCTTCTTAATTTCTAAAACGATAAAATCATGCAGACCAAGCATTCTCCAACCAACTCTATTCCGTTGAACAAGTGGATTGTTGGACTCGATGGAAAGAAGAAATGCGATTATAGCGAGAAAGGATCTGAAGGCTATGTGGTCCCTGATGTCACCTATAAGGCAAGTTTTAACTAATACCATCGGTTCAATTCGTAAGCATTACTAACGGCGTGAAGGATCCTGGAGTACGCAAAGTCAAGGTAATTTCAGTGGGTTGTGGCCTCTCAACCATCATGAATGCGTACCATATTCAGAAAGAGTTGAAGAATGTGGAACATATCGCCTACGAGAAAAGCTCAGATCTTGGTAGCATTATGACACGGTCCTCCTTTGATTTATGGAAGCTGATGACTGTTCCAGGTGGCACATGGCTCGAGAACAGGTACCCGGGTTGTGCCTGTGATATCCCAGCCCACGCCTATTCCCTCCTATTCGCCCTCAATGTGAGCGTTCTGCGTTAGGGTTCGGGTTGAGTTATAGCTAACGTATGTGATTGTAGCCCGGCTGGTCTAAACTGCTTGCGCCCTCGGAAGAAATCTGGGATTATCTGAACAAGGTAGCGGAGGTATTTGGGCTGAGGAAGTACATGGTCTTCAACACCGAAGTGACAGGTCTTTACTGGCAAGAAGGTGAGCAGGAAATCGATATGTCAGTTGTTTCACATTAACCGTCGACCAGATCAGGGTAAATGGCTTGTGAAACTGAAGCGGACTTCGCCTAACCATGAGTCCATTGAGTTCGAAGATACTGCCGACATGATCCTCTACGCAAAAGGTGTTCTGAACACAGTTCGTTACCCCAAGATTCCCGGCCTCGACAGGTTTAAAGGTAAGGTCTTTCATACGGCTCAGTGGGATGAACAATACACCAAAGACAAATGGGCCAACGACCGCGTCGCCGTCATCGGCTCGGGAGCGTCATCGATTCAAGTTGTCACAAGCATGCAACCACATACAAAACATCTTGATATATTTGTCCGGACCGGCGTCTGGTTCGCACAAATATCCAAGGACTTTGCCCAGAACTATTCCTATACCGAAGAGGAGAAGGAAGTGTTTCGCCGAGATCCTAAAAAGCTTGTGGCGCATGCCAAGAAGCTTGACAGTGCCATCAATGAGCTCTGGGGCGCGTTTTTTGAAGACTCGGACATCCAAAATCGTCTCCAAGAAGACTTTGGTGGCCGGATGAGGGAGTTCATCAAAGACGATCGCCTGCTCAATGGCTTCAAACCAAAGTTCGCCATTGGCTGTAAGCTTGCTCCAAACATTGATTCCATTACATCTCCCTCACACTCTAATGCTTTGCTAGGTCGACGTGTCACTCCTGGTGATGGTTACATGCAGGCTATCCAAGGTGATAATGTGAATGTGCATTTTACCCCTGTGGTATCTATTACAGAAGATGGCGTCGTTGGGGGCGACGGTGTCGAGCGCAAGTGCGACATAATCGTATGCGCGACTGGCTTTGACACTAGCTATCGGCCTCCTTTTCCGGTCGTTGGGAAGAACGGTGTAAACCTTCAGGATAAGTGGAAGGAAGAATCGTACGGATATCTCGGGCTCGGCTGTCCCGGTAGGCGTGTTTGTATATCACTAATTGATTCAATCGTGACTGACTCGCATGTTAGATATTCCGAATTTTGTCATGTTTGTCGGGCCTGCCTGGCCGATTGAAAATGGCAGCGTCTCTGGGCCCTTGACTCAAGTGTCACGATATGCAATGCAAGTCATCCAGAAGATGCAGTTTGAGAACATTAAGAGTTGGGTGCCCCGTCAAGCTGTTGCCGATCAGTTCAATCAGCACGTTCAGGAATGGGTCAAGCACACGATTTGGAAGGATGACTGTCGTTCTTGGTACAAGAATAACGATACTGGATTTGTCCATGCGTGAGTGATAATTCCTGGCCAGGAAATTAGTAGCAAAGTTTGTTAACAGTCTTTCAGTGTCTGGCCCGGTTCTGCGATTCATTATCGCGCTGCTATTGAGCAACCTCGGTGGGAGGATATGCATATCGACTATCATTATGAGAACATGTGGGCTCACTTGGGCATGGGCTATGTTCCAGCGGATCGAAATATGGCCGACTATGATATGTCGCCTTATATCAATCTAGAGACCGTAGATCCGCAGTGGCTTAAAGCAGTTGGTGCTGATGTACCCTAATTTAAGGGACTTTTAATATGTAAACTTGTTTGATCTAAGAGTTTTAAGCACCCCCCTAGTGATATAGAATATAAAGTATCTTAGAGATATACCTATATTTTAAGCATAAGGCCTAATTCTTTTTATACTCTGCTTTTATAAGGCGTAGTAAGTATAATAAGCTTAAGACTTAGTTATTTTAAAATATTAATTAATAAATAATATCTAGTAATTAGCTCTTATAAAAATATAAAGAATTTTAATAAGATATTTATAACGTGTTTGATAAGCAAGTGAACCAGTCAAGTAAGTGAACCACTTTTCTCTACCCCTCTAGATAGAAAACACTATAAAAACACAACAAATCAATTGATCAATTAAAACTACT
>JWIW01000090.1:44613-138214 GCA_000966855.1 Fusarium sp. JS1030
AGCGCTTGCCGACAGGTGGCGCGTCGCGGTCGGCGAGCAGTCGGTTGGCCATTTCTTCAACAGCGCGCAGTCGGGGAGGAAATCCTCGCGAATCTAGGTCAATAATGAATTGAACTATAATCTGTTCTTCTAGATCAGATAGTCGGCGTGACTTTGGGATCCAATCGCATCGCGATTGAATGCCTTGTCTGCGACGACGTAGCCTTGGCTCAGAGACCCTATAGATCTTTGCAGCGCGTCGGACGCTTAGCTTTGGGTTATTTTGAAGGGCCTGAAGGGCAAGAAGGGTTCTAGCCTCTGTATTTGGGTCTGACATGGTTGGTGGTTATGGAATTAATTGATCAAGTGAGAGGTTAGGTGTAGGAGGGAAAAGTGCGTCACATACTTGGATGCGTCGCATGCTTATCATATACGTTACCCAAAGATTCACTTGCCGTCGTCAGGTCTGCTGCGGTGTCTCGTCGGCCATCATCAAGCTCAATTCCGCCGTTTCCTACAACCCAAGGGCCCATTATTCACATCAAGCAGTCGTCGACTGGGCCTTGATAAATAGATGGCGGCGCCAAGTGAATAATGTGACAGGTTTCGGAAAAGTTTGCTGCATCGCTATCATTTTCACTGATTACTGATGTGCCCGCTGCTGGGTCCATGTCATGTCGCAAGACATGGAGCAACCTGCGGCTGAAAGTGATGATGGCTCTCTGGGTGGTTGCTGATCAATCATCGCCACTCGGCGCCTTGGCTCGCTTCGACCACGCCCGTCATTGAGTATGCGTGCCATGATTCGCAAGTGAGTGGTATCTCAAGAGGGTCAGCCTATCGTAACGCTCAAGAGAATCTGGTAGAAATCAAGGCAGTTGAGATACATAACGCGAGTCCAAGGCACGGCTCGGGCTGCTTATTGCACTGCGCCGAAGCATCGTACCAATCAGCACATGGCAATTATTTGATGATTACAGGGAAAGGGAAATGGGACGAGACGCATTAAAAATTCAGATAAAATAGCGACGCGCCAAGAAGGAAGAAGGGAAGAACCTCCAGGCGACGTAGTTTATATAGGCCAATAATTACAATGTCTACCTAGGTGCCTGCCGGCCATGCCTCCCGTGATTGTGCTAATGGCCAAGGGAACGGAGCCAGACCGGCGTCTTTACTAGGATGCCGGGGTGCCCCACCAAGACGCCGAGCAACTGACGAGTTGATCAGATCTTACTATTAAATTAGACCGTGTGGTCGGCTTTTGCACGAGAAGATTACTAAATCTTGGCCTATAATTGTACAAATTTCCCGAGACACCAAATCCGATTCAGATCAAGTTTTTAAAAGCCCTTAACTCCCTCACAGAATCAAACACCTTCACATTCCATGGGACGGCAGCGAGCCAGGGATGGATCTGGTCGTGTTCGAGGCCACCAAAGCTCTCGCCAACGATCAATGCACCGGCGATATCTGTCGTGAGGAGGTTGATGGTTGCTGTTGAAAATTCCCTGCACACTCACTCAACAGCGTGAGCACTCCGTCACTATTTCACCAAAGAGTAATTGTTGGCAGAACTCGGCATGAGGCGTGGATGTGAGGGATAATTGAGAAATAAGGGTTATTAACACACACCTTGACGTAGTACTCCGGGTCTTTGGGGATGTTTTCTCGAGCCCCGGTCCGCTTCGGTCCATAGATTTCCTTGGCCTTGTTAGATGCCACTGGGGGCGACGATACGGCTATCGGAGCCAACTCACCGGGCCATGCTCGGCTGGAGGTGGATGAGAGCGTGTCTGGGTTGACGCGGACGATGTGGCCGTACTTGACGTGCAGTTCTTTCGTCTCTTTTGCCACAGTTACTCACAATTTCGAGATGGTGTAGAGTCATCTTTACACAAGCCGCGCTCTCTAACATTCACCCTCTGATTAGATAGCTTCTCGCATTAGACAAAGCTTAATAAGGGAGCGGATTGGCTTTCTACAGCCGCAAACTATATGACCAAAGCTAACAAATCATTTAGGGGAGATCGTCTCCCACAGATACAGTCCGTAAGGCGTGCCCTTGAAATCCCACTGACCAACCCTTCTACCCGAGTCATTGCCAGCACTGGCAGCAATAGCAATATACGGCATCAGATGCTCCACACTCCCAGGGACATGGGCCAAGTGTCTCCCCGGGGCCTCGGGCCACCCACGAAGGAACTTCATCCTTTGTTCCAGGTCTCTGATCTGCGCGCCATCCCGCAAGAAGTCTTCAAACAGCTGAATCTCTTTCGGGGGCCATGGCAATTTGTCTTCGGGATCAAAGTAGGCAGCACCAACCACTGAGAAGTCGTGGCAAGATGCGCCGCTACCCACGACAGCAAAGCCCTGGCCGCGGAATTCCTCGAGCGCCGCTCCTAGACGGATGTTTTTCTCGGTAACATCTTGCTCGGAGTTACCGCTCAGGATGGACATCTGCACGATTGGAATGTTGCCGTCCGGGAGCATGATGCCCAACGGAACCCACACGCCATGATCCCATGCGCGGTTCTCGACGACGGGAGTAAAGCCTGCGGTTCGCAGACGCTCGGCAATAGAGATAGCTAGTTCTGAATTTCCCTTGCCTTTGTATTCAATCTGGAAAGCCTCTTTCGGGAGCTTACTGCGCATATCCGCAATATCGTAGTCGTAGAAGATTTCTGGATTGTCGGAGCTGGTGATGTGGGGTTGGTCTGTTTCCCAGTGGGCTGTCAGAAGGATTATGCCTCGAACATTGTCGAAGTAATGAGCCTGGTCGCGGAGAATTTGGCGGTAGGATTCGTGGTCTTTAAGGAAGACAGGGAATGGGCCTCCACCATGGGAGATGAAGAGTGCAGGCGCACGGTTGGTAGACTTGGAAGGCGCCATTATATTTTCTTTGGGAGTCATGTAAATAAAGATTATCAGAAGAACTACACAAAGTAAGAGCAGAAGAGGGCTAACTCGGCAAGTTTAGAGACTTGTTCCAATGATTCGGCGCAGACTTTTAAACTACGGCACCATCTATTAATGCCTAACACATGATTTTTCGCATGGCCTTTCAATACTCGCGGAACCAGAGGAAGTCCGAACTCCGATGGCCTTAGCAATTACATTAGTCGAGGTTTGCTAAATCTGAAAGTTCTACAGGCGTTGCACTATAACGCCATAACGCAATGAATGCCAAGTGCAAGAATGGCATTAGCACGCCAATAGAACCTCCTAGTACGTTAATAAATATATTTTTAGATTGAGAACTGTTAGAAGTAATTCAAGACTTTTCTACTTCGCCCCCAAGCTATACTATATTTTAGAACGATATTTCAAGTTTCCTCTACCAGATTTCTTATCGAGACAATTGATCTACAAAGCTTAGACTTCTCGGACTTCTTGGACTTTTCGGACTACATACAGTCCGTAACATGCCGAAGCTAGTCCTAGTTAATACTTTCGGCCTCTAAAAAGATGCCGAGAGGTAAAGGAGGGCAAATTTAGGGCTTGATTGTCAAATAGTAGGCCTCCTTTCTGGCGCCCTTGCATGGCTGGCTGCGTCACGACGTCGCTGATACCGTCGATGAAACCCCAAGCAAAGGCCTTGCCCGCGACAACCATTCCGCTCTTAGAATCGGTCATGGGGACGTGGTCGCGCACACTGCCGTCATAGTGGTGCGGCACTGACTTGAGACATTCGGTCAGGGCAAGCGGGATGCCGACTACCAGCGAGCGAGACCGAGACCGAGTGCGAGTCGCCCGAGGCCCGGCCTGCCATGCTGGCGCCGCTTCTTGCATTCAATACAGCCCCTTCTGGACTTTGAGTGATGTTGACGTCGTGGTCGTGAAGTGTTGAGAACCATCTTGATGTTGCAGAGAATGATGCAAGGATACTCGGTTACGTGGGAGAAGCATCTCTATTACCATAGTTAAATTCTTGCGCCACACGGTGAAGAAATTGATAGCGTCTTGCTACACGATAGAGCTCTAGATCCGGCTCTTTTCTCCATATTAGTTCAAGACGGCAGGTAGATCCCGCAGTGAAAGACCAGGGGTTATGCGCTAGTCGTGGAGGTCAATACCCCACGTGGTGCTACGCTCAAATAAGTCGACTTAGAATCTGACGTAAGATTCATTGAGATTTTACAAGTAACTAAACAAGCGCGCCATTGGGATTTTCCAAACCAGTCTTGTCCCTATCGCGGCTGTCCTGTTTCCTGTCCCGTTGAGGTCGCATTCAGGCGCTTCCGAGTCCCTGGATAATAAGATGATCCCAGCTATTCTCGTGATCCATTGGGACATCTGAATCCAGTCTCGATAGGGCCAAGGGGGTGCGCTCGCTCGCGTGTGAAAGCTCTTGAATATGGAGGCGGAATTCACCGCCGGCCTCCGGCGTCTTGGTGGGGAACCGGCGTCTTACATGCGGAACCATGCTGACGTCTGTAATCCCTTAGTCAGGAGATTTTAGCTACCCACTTCCAGAGTCTTGAGAGGCATATATTTTTGCATTTCTGCGTCCCTGAACACCACGTTTGATAGTTGGTTGATTGTATCTTCCTTAGTTCTTATGCCCGTATTCATCCTGAAATGGATCCATCAGATACAACGCCACTCTCCATGCTAGCCAGTGCCTCTGATGATGTGGACGAGCACGTAACCGTGTCGAGATCAAAAAGAGCAAGACGCCCTTTTGAAACACCGCCAGTCGGGTCAGTCACGGATGTGGGTAGAATAGTTTCCTCGGGTGATTGCCTGCCGATTGGGGGCTTGTGTGTTCAACTTGGCATTCCTTCATCGACTTCTAACTCGCCATGGATAGCGCCGACGTTTACAAAACCGGATGGCTCAACGAGCATACCGCCAACGCAAGGATTCAGCAATTGATGTCCTTCAACAGAAAGTCTCGGAACTAGAGAAGTCAAAAGAAGACATGAGCCGGGAGTTTATCAAATTCACGACGTTGATTCTTGAGCAAAACTTAGTCAGAGACTGCCCGGAAATCATTGAGCACATCAAAGGGTCTACTCTTGGTCTACTTCGTGGCACCGGAGAGATGGACGCCGATGGAAGGCTAAACGACCAAGATACAGAACAAATTCAGCCCACAAGCGATTTAGAAACAGGCATCTCAACTTCTGTCACCCCAAGTCTCGAGCAAGTCGAACAATTCGATTTTTCGATGGCTGATTTCATAGCCCAGCTCGATTGTCCCGACCCCCTCGGCTCAACTGCAAACTCACAACCCAATTCCAACACGAGGTCTTCTTTTCACGATGCAAATTCTTACTTTCAGATGCCAGTCAACCAGACACAACCATACCATATGGACCATCAGTTTCCGGGAGCACCGTATGATTCCTCGCTGCCCTGCCCGAAATCATATGCCGCACAAGAAGTTACCTTTGGTCGTCGCCTACATAGAGCTTCCCAAGAGGGTGGCTTCCTTCTGGCATCAATGAAGCACCCGCCTCCTACCTGGTATCTGAAGGTATTTGGCTTTTGCTTGCATTTCGAGACCAGAGAAGAAATTTGCGATCGCTTGGGCGACGTGGTGCGGCGAAACCGAGATTCGACGCTGAATGACTGGAATTATCCTTTTACCAACCTCGGCGGTGCTGGTCTCTTCTATCCTCAGGAGCGAGGCAATGGGGCTGGCGAGCTGCCCATTGGAAACCGGTCTCTGCAAAACGAGGCGTACAAACCACTGGAAATGTCGGGTCTCTCAATGGGGCCATTTGGACCATCTGTCCAACAGACTCGAGATCTACGGTTGGACGCTCAGTTGCGTATCATCGATCCGGAGTTCGAAGGAGATTTCTTTGATTCGGATGAGGTAGAGATCTGCCTCCGTGGATATGGAGTGACAATTCCACCCAACAAAGATTTTGTCACTGCTTATATCGACATGGCTATGTTTGAAAGAGAACAAGATGCAGTGCCTGCGAATGTTCAGCTTAACAACCCTGACATAGTGGCAGATGCATCAGTTCTAGGAATGAACATCGATACACATATCGATCAAGACCTAGAGCACCATGAACCCGTGTCGGTTCATTGTCCTGCGGGGATGATGGGAATGGCCATGGGGAGAATGCCACAGCCCCCAAAGTCGACACGTGTGGAGCAAATTTGGAAAACGCCGCTCATGAGAGAAACAAAGGTTACAGTAGACGTAGAACGACTAATCACGTGTAAGTGAATCATCTCCAAGGTCAATGACTGCAGGCCAGCTGATAGTGTGGTAGGCTTATGCAACTCAACGGTTTGCCTGGGACGAACGCCCGCAGTTCGACCAAAGGATATTCGAAAGTCATTGGCGGCATCTATTGTGAACAATAACTGAGCCTATGTCATGGGGTGTAGGTCGAGATTCCTGGAACGTGGTAACAATCTTCAAAGCAGGAACAAAGGTTGGAGGCAGCATAGATTAGAACAGGAACTAGCGGTCTCAGTTTAACTCTGGTAAGCCTAACTTTCGAGGAAGAGTAAAACATGCTTTACAAAGACCGTCGCATATTGAAATAGAAATCCATGTCCGCTGTTTGGATATATAATGAGCTGACCATGGGGTATCTTCTGCTGGATGAGGTAGCTGTTGGAAGTAGGAATCATGTAATCGTTCTTTGAAGTGATTAGAGTTAGTAAAGTGAATGACTCAAGGGGCTAGAGCAGGGTACTCACGCTTCCATTTGCTACCAACACGGGGATTTTGAGATCTGGTAATCGGTCGTAAGCGCCTTCTGCTCCCTGGCTTGTGTCGCCCTTTGTTGTGAAGTTCCGACCCTGAGTGGCCTGTCCAAGGACACCCTTGCCTTGATCTTTGAATCCTTGGCTGAGCCATTCAGAGGCCTCTTCACCACTAGTCGACATTCTACGCTCATGAATTCGAGCCCACCAGGCCTCTGCCGCGGCGTCGCCTTCGCGATTCTTGGGGAAGAAAAGGACTTTGAACGTATCAATTGTAACATCCTTTACTCCAGCAACAGAACCGATGTCCTCGTTGGATGAGATGGCGAGCTCTGATCCGTAGCTGGTGCCAGTACCCGCAAGTATCAGTTTGCGCACCTTGACTTTGCTGGGATCAGAGTTGAGTGCAACTATCTGGGCAACATATCCTCCTAAACTGAAGCCCAGAAGGTCGACCTCAACTTCTCCAATGAGTTCAAGAAATTGCGTCATGTCGGCTGCGGACTGACGAACCGAGGTGGCTACCTCGCCAGTGCTCAGTCCAACGCTAAGATAGTCGACTGTGATGACACGACGACTAGCAGCAAGGTTGTTGATAAGAAGAGGGTCCCATTTATCCATAGTACCACGGAAGTGAGTCACCATGACAAGTGGTGTGCCAAGTCCAGTGCCGATTTGCCGATACGCGAATCTCGCGCCGCTCGACGAGTTGACGTACTGCGTCTTGGCTGTTTGCTGGGTTGACATGATGAATTTGTGGGATGGTGTAAGGGTTCAAGTCTGGATTAAAGTTGATCGAATTGAGATTTAGCTTCTTGGTAAAACAAGCAGACAATATCTATATACTGTTGGAAAAGAAACTCATGATGTCAGTAGACCTCGGGGTGATTACTCACCTACAGCCCACGTGCGTTTTGAGATTACTCACTGTCAGTAAGCATATTCATAGTAAGCATATTCATTCTTCCTCCAACGAAACACGCTGCCCCCGTTGTAGTGCGGCTTTTGGAGTATACGTACGGTATCTCATGATATTTTGAACCATGCCTACGTAATTTACACCTTGGTCATATCTGGATTTGACGTGGGTGAGAGACCTTCTGCCATGGCCACTAACATACACCACCAGCCACGGGATCTAAAAATAAGAAGGTATGGTGAAAATCGACAATAATTTCTTATAATAAGAGAACATGGTTGCTCTTCCACAGAGACAGTGTACCATGTCTCTAACTGTCGTAGGAAAGGACGGAGTTTCTACGATTTTCAACATCAAGAATGTAAGGAACGTCAGACATATCAACCTTCTGGGTTTGCAAATCACCAATCTATCAATGAAGCTGGTCTTAGACTGTAAAAGACCATTACACGAAGCCACCTAAGGAGCTTAATTGTGTCATGTTGTAGCACGTAGCGATGTGTCATTCTTGCTTGATACTGAGTGTTGCAACTGAGGGAATCTAAATAGTATTCAAGCTTAATAATATAAAATACCATCATCTTTAGATAATAGAACTGTGAAGTTCATCTGTAGCACTTTGTCTAAACCCAATCATTCTCCCGGGATGGGTTGTGCCCGTTTTTGCGAATCGGATTCCAAGCGCTGGCTATCGGTAGGCAGCGCAGAATCAACTCTCTAGAGCTCGATTGCGTCAGGATCGTATGTAGCAAAGCTATAAGTGACGATCAGGAAAAAGAGACAAAGCTATTAGAACGCCGGGAGATAAAGAAGGAGCTCACTCAATATAACCCACTTCGTTTCCTTCATAGAATCCCGGGCGGTCATACTTGGTTAGTGGCCAGCCATTTTTGATGCGCTCCGGTAAATCGGGATTCGCTATATACGCGTCAGCCATTTCCAGCAGCCGCATCCAGGAAAGATGTACGTATAAAATGTCGGCCAAAGGCCACGAGATCGTCCGTCTTCCTGGTATGTTCCAATGCTGTCTCAGGTGTATAGCCTCCGGCCACTATAAACCTGACCCCAGCACTGGCAACAACTTGCCGAATAGGTGCCAGGGTATCTTCTACCTTTCCTAGATGCCCCAGAGTATCCATCGAATCGTCGGCGCGAGGCTCAATGGCATGAACGTACGCCAATGAAGGCTGGGCATCAACGATAGCCTGTGCCCAAGGGATGAAAAGTTCCAGCGGTTCAGCCTCACGCATCCCTTGAAATCGGGTAAATGGTGACATACGAACTCCTACACGTTCAGGTCCGATAGCGTCACAGACTGCGTTGACGACCTTTAGGGGGAATCGGAGGCGGTTCTCAACACTGCCACCGTATTGATCTACGCGGTCGTTACTGTTTGACTGCAGCTACGTCATGTTAAAAACCATCGCTTAGCGCTGAAGATATACTCACAAACTGGTCAAGTAGCTGTACGTTGCAAATCATGTCAGTCAACCCCGTCATCCATACTGCCAATGTACTAAAACTTCAATGCTCACATATCCATTTGCGCCATGAAGTTCTATCCCATCGAAACCGCCCTCGATAGCGTTGATAGCCGCTTGTCGATAATGATGAACAAATCGGTCGATATCGGATTCGGTCATGGTGGCGAACTTGGCAGGACGTTCGATTGAGGTGGCATTCTCATCAATAAAGGGCTGTGAGCCTGGGCTGTAAACAGCTGGGACAAGATCAGGTTCGGCCATTCGACTATAGACGTTGTCAACAGACCAGATTAGGTATGATAGTAATTGTAAGACATCATTACCCAAGAGCCCAGAGCTGACAGAAGATATAACCTCCTTTAGTGTGGACTGCCTCTGTGATGTCCTTCCAAATCTCTATTTGTTGTCTTGAATAGATTCCTATTAGTCATCTTTTAGAGATACGAACGTAGATGAAATGGCTTAAGGACTCACCTGGTGAAAAGGCTTTGCCTGCCCCTTCATGAGCGATGAATGTACCCTCAGTAATGAGTAAGCCGCCAGCTGAGGTAGAGAAAGTTAGCGTCGGCGTCAAGACTTTAGGGCTAACTTGTCTCGAGCTATGTTTGGATCGGGTGCCGCTACATACGCGTGGCACGCTGAGAATAATACGTGGCAGCATAGGGGGCTGGGACAGCAGATGCGTCTGCGCGCCCTCGTGTCAAGGGAGCAAGCACCACCCGATGCTTGAGCTCGATAGCACCAACTTTGATGGGCTTGAAAAGATTCGAAGTCTTCGGACAAGACATTCTATCTTCTGACGGTTGCAATTAATGAAGAACAATTCCGAGCTAGCCGGGGAATTTCGTTGAGCACGAACTATGATGTGAAAAGGTGTAGGTTTAAGAGAAACTAAATTGGCGCTCACGGTCTTTCGGATCATACATTTCGGGCTGTTTTACTCAAATGTGATGTTGCTGATGTGTAATATGGCATGTTCAATCCTACATGACGGCGAATCTGATTGACCACAGTCCGTCTCGCTCGCACGGATTTGTAAGCCCTTTGAGCCTGCAACTCTGGACTTTTTTTTTCTTTTTCTTTTTTTTCTTCTTGTACTTGCTAGATTGGATTGCCTGGGGCCTTACATGATCTAACGGATAACGTAGACGGTAGACGCCTCGAGTCTTATTCATGAGCCAAGCCCGCGGATTCCGCGGGCCTGACCCATGCCCATTTCCCGCTTAGAAATCCCCACCCCACCCCCAACACCTGTTGCCTACAGAGTATATCGAAAAGGTTCGAGACTAAGGGGTCTACGTAGTACTACGGGCGGAATGGCTGCGGGAAGCACGCTAGATAGCGTCCCTTGGAATGTATGTAAGAGATCTTGTGGGGCAGGATATCTGCATATCTACGTAACAGGGTCGGGGACTCAGCCGGCGATTCCTGGAGGCTAGACGGAAATTGGGAAGCCATCTAATCTCAACACCGGTACATAGCTACGCCAAGAAAGCCGCGGATTGCGCGGAAATTCAGTCCGTTGGAAGCATGTTTCTACTTTGTTTCTCACATCAATGCATCTGTGAGACGGTCCGCCTAAAGCGGCCAGCGGGCAAACATGGACGGAGGTAGGGATAGAATAGCGGGCATTTTGAGGACAGCTAAGAATAGTAAGCACAACTGTTGCTAGTGAGAGTGGCAACTCAGGTCCTACGTAGTAGTTGCTGCGGCTCTTCGCTTGACCCCCTTATCCAGGCATGGTTGTTTAGAGGACCGCGTGCAGGATAAAACCAGCCAACCAACCAGCCAACCAGCCAACCAGCCAACCAAACGTCCCTACATCGCACGTAAGCCTGCACAGGTCTACTCGCGTCTCCAGTAGGCGGGTTATATTTCATTCAAGTTTGGTTTTCATAAGCTGCCCGTTCTTCTACAGCAGCCTCTAGCGGCCAAATACTTCCACTGCCCCTATCAAAACATCAGCAGCCTGACAAAGTGGAAATGTTTGCTAGATCTACATTTCGCGCGGCTCAGCCGCTCAGGAGAGTATGTATTCAATCTTCAGCTATCTCCTTGAACCTTCGCGACCAGCTCAATCGCCGATGACATCATTACCGACCTCAATTGCATCTCTAACTTGCCCATCAGACCTATTCTACGGAGGCGGGCGGTGTGGGCGGTTCCACCGCTCTGCTTCACGCGGCTGGCGCTGTTGGCATCGCCGGCAGTGTCTACTGGTATTTCGGGGGTATCTCCGCGCCCGCTACCGCCAGAAAGGCGCCTGAGTCCAAAAAGGCATTTACAGGGGGCGACCAGGGCTTCCTCTCTCTCCAACTCGCCGACGTCGAAACAGTCAACCACAACACTAAGCGCCTTCGCTTCAAGCTCCCCGAGCCTGACCAGGTCTCTGGTCTGACGGTCGCGAGTGCTATCCTCGCTAAATATGAGGCTCCTGAGGACAAGAGACCTATCCTACGGCCTTATACTCCTATCGAAGAGGGTATGTGATGTATACATTTTGCGTCGGATATCATTAACCTCTAACTCTGCGTACCTAGGCGAGGAGGGCTTTCTTAACCTCCTTGTTAAGAAATACCCTGGTGGCCTCATGAGTACCCATATCCACAACCTAGTCCCAGGTCAGCATCTCGATATCATGGGTCCCCTCCCTAAGTACTCATGGAACGAGAATAAGCATGAGCACATCGCCCTCATTGGTGGCGGTACTGGCATTACCCCTTTATACCAGCTTGCCCGGGCCATCTTCAGTAACCCAAATGAAAGAACCAAGGTCACCCTTATCCTTGGAAATGTCACAGAGGAGGATATCCTCCTTAAGGAGAAGCTCGACCAGCTCGAAAAGACCTACCCCGAACGCTTCCGCGCTTTCCATGTTCTGAGTCAGCCCTCTAAAGACTGGACTGGAGGTAAAGGCCGTATTTCTAAGGATCTCCTTCAGACCACCCTTCCTAATCCCAAGAGCGAGAATATCAAGCTCTTCGTCTGTGGCCCTCCAGGTCTCATGAAGGCTATTTCCGGTGACATGGCTAACCCTATAGAGCAGGGTGAGCTATCAGGTGTCCTTTACGAGCTCGGATATACCAAGAATCAAGTGCACAAGTTCTGAGAAGTAGTTGCACTTTTGTTGTTCGAAGTATGTGGAAGTTGTACAAGACTTAGTTATAGAATTGACATCTGCATTGTAAATTTACGGTCTATAATTAGTACTAGATTCATTTTTCTCATTTGAGATAATAATTAATTCATGTTCCTACGCCGTTTTTACTTCCTGCTGCACATATAGAAGCACC
The DNA here is from genome assembly GCA_000966855.1 of Fusarium sp. JS1030. NCBI lineage: Eukaryota > Fungi > Ascomycota > Sordariomycetes > Hypocreales > Nectriaceae > Fusarium > Fusarium sp. JS1030. The sequence continues at coordinate 56,967 of JWIW01000090.1, forward strand.
AACTTTTACTGAGACCCTACTGAGTTGCTTTGATCCCCAGTTCGGGTATTATAAAGCTAGACATTAATAATTAACTCCTTAATAAAAGACTCTATAGTATTAAGTTTAGCTAGCATAAACCTAATAATATATTAAGCTATGTCATGGCTAAATATTTTACAGTACTGTCCCTAATTCTAAACTGCAATGCAATCAATGCACCAAGTAAATCTCACAGACATCGAGGACTACTATGAAAATACTCAGCTTGTCCTTCATAAGCCACTATGAGACGCTACATGCTTTATTTCCAGAGCCAATAGCCACTACATCCCTATTGTCACGAAGGGATGAGGATTGAATGTTGAGCAGTTGCTGGTGAGGCGGATCCTACCAATGCCACTTGGTGGGACTTGAAACGGGCAAACCCGGATCTTTGGGAACTCTTCCTCGCAACATGTTGAGGAGACCAAACCACGTCCAGTTCACGATGCAACCTAGAGGAATCACCGAACCGCAACCTCAGGCAAATCTGAGTGAGGATGAGAAAGGTATTTCGAGTCGGGACGAAGGGACTGACGTCAGCCACGTTCAGCTCAGAGCATCTCGATCGGGGGCAAATTCGGTTCATATTCCATTATATGTAAAATACAGCTGAACTTGCTGAGTAGTTGGGTAGTGGTAGATTGGGATCTAAGTAGTCCCAGCTTTCCAAAAATCCGGGCTGCAGAGGGAGAGCTATCGTGTTGTCCAATAATGTAGCTCTCTGACCAGTTGAAAGTTGATCGTTGATAAATATTTCTGCAATGCGGTACAGAACCTTGCAAAGATCAAACTGTCGCTTCAGAGTGTCGCGGGTCAAGCTAAGCTGTTCGATAGTGTCAAGAACGTCCTTCAGCAACCCAAGGTCGCTGGTATCTGCATTTTTGATGCAATGCAAAAAGGCGACGACAAAAGGCGTGAACGATGAGTGGAGAAGAATCCTGAAAGTCTCTTTAGCCTTTATTCACCATGTGGGATTGGGTTAATACTACCAGATACCATAGAGGGACGTGGCGGACATTCCTGCAGATATCGTGTGCGGCCAGCGAGCCAGGTGGGCTCGTAAGCCCTCTCGAGCAGCGTCGAAGCAATCTGGTGTGATATCCTGGACCGAATTGGATAATTTCGCACCCCGGTAAAGAATAGTAAGGACTGAATAGTAGGCAACCTCGTTCGGTTCCAAGATAGAAGAGAGGATGTCTTTGCGATGTGCATTGGAAACATCGATCTGTTTCCAGCCATCATGCCAACTACTCAAGCTTATCTTTAGGTCATCAATCAACATCTGTCGCTTTGTTGTGTCAAGTGCATTCGAGGAAGGGGAATAAAGCAGTTGGTAAATCTGAGCTTGTAGGCATGAAAATTCGATGAAAGCAGCGAAGGCTTGGTCCCATGGCAAATCCCCGGGATCCTGGGAAAAGCCGCACCGCTTCACGTCAACGTCATAATCCTGAATTATTGGAGCTCTTCCCAGGCGTAAAGATTGGGTCTTGTCGAAAATGAAGATGCTCCAGAATAGACGCCTCGCCCTCTGAGCCTCTATTGGAGGTAGGTGCACTATCCTCTCTTCGCGATGGTAACCTAGAGCGAGGCAGTGTCTCGCAGCAACGGCTGTTAAACTAGCATGAAGAGCTAGATTCCCTTCCATTTGGGCATTAACGAACTGTAGATCTAGATGAGCTACGGGTCGTCGCGAAATATGGGGAGGGCATACCGCGATCGAGAGTATCAAAGTGTGTTGATATGTTGGCCCTGTTACCACCTCATATGTTTCATATCCAGACCGAAAATTCTCGCGACAGATACTATGGAAATTTTTGATTTCTTCGTCATCTAGGCCGTCATGCGTTTGGTTCATCAAATCGCCAAGAATGACAAAGAACATCCCATTGAAAAGCGTTAGTTCACTCGCTGAAAGTGGCTCCAAAGGAAAGTAGATGCGCCGGCATAGCTCCTCGACCTGCCACAGATCTTGAACTGCGTAGAATAAGAAAAGCAAAGATCGGGTCTCTGGATTTTAGTTAGTATAGATGATGAGAGTCGGTGGTGGGCAGATTAGGCTCACCTTTGAGAGTACCAAGCACCTGAAGGATAAAACTGGACGGAGGCAACTCCATCCGTGTATGTTCATGATTCGAAGGCTCACGAGGCATCCTTGGGGGCTTTGGCGTCGAGTCTGAGTTCTGCAAAATAGCTCTAAGGGTGGTAACCTCTTCCATTATAGAGGGTGAGCGTCCGGCGTCATCCGATGTCAGTTCTGAAACCTGACAGGCAAGCAGCGTCTGCTGCCCAAATGATGATACTCCCTCGAAAGATGGAGTGCGGTATCCTATTGAATTCTGTGGAGTAGGATGGCTGCTGACTCGGATAGCATGTGGTTCAACGTAGTGTCTTGAGTTGCTACCCCTGGTGGGTTGGCTCGACTGGATCCTGAGTGCCTCTTCGACGGCACAGAGTCTTTCATGGAGATTTTGGAACTGCTCCTCACTGGGACTATTCTTAGGGCTAATTTACGCGGAAGTGTGTCGCTTGATCGCACCTGGGGGACTTTTCATTCGGCGAAAGCTGCCTTGTGGCAGATGATGTGGCAGATGATGTACCCACAGGCTGGCAGACCAGATGGGAGGTGACGCAGTTGGAGCAAGGAAATCGCCGATTACATCGGGTCTGTAGAAACTTAGCATTCGAGTCCGAAGATCTCGGGAAAAGGGGATGCGGGGGGAAGTACCTTGCGTAACCGGCAATTGTGACACTGCCCGGAGAAAAACAACCCAGGTTAGTATGACATGGTATGAGTGGAACCATCGACAACTTACAGCTCTCGGAATCACACGCTTTGGTAATCGTTCCCCGTCCATGGTGGCCATGTTCTGGATGATGACAGATGATGGTTCTGCAAGAACGCGTTTCGGGCATCCTCTAGGGTTTACATATTTTCCTGTGGCGCCCACGGAGTCCACGGAATCCACGGAATCCGTGGGCCCCACTACATGATCCTTGGCATGGATGTAGATTACTAGTAATCTTGGGCCTAACTGCAAAACCAAATCGAGGCAACGGCCGCAGGAAGCACGCTAGTTGGTGTCACTACTGTAAAAGCAGTGCATGGACTCCCTGTCCTCTCTTACAAATCACAATTCTTGCTGGGGGCAACTCTCAGGTCCCTACTGCAGTCTCTGCGACTGTTTGCTGGACTGGGGCATGGCTGCCTCGACGATCATGTGTAGGATAAAACCTAAGCTTTATCAGCACACGTTCCACTCTGCCCTTGTCATTGTAACCCTGTTGCCGGACAAGCTAAAAAGTCTAATGTTAATTCTGATTCAAGCCGTAAAGACACCCGTTCGGGCTAGTCGGGGCACTCAGATCGTAACGCTCCCCATTTAGTTTAGCCTGATAGACCAAGGCAAAGATTCAGAGACGATAGCGACTCAGCAAGGAATCATCCGTTTTCCTCTACATAGAAGCTGTAAATCTTGAATTGTTTAAAGCCAGCGGGCTTCCCGAAATGCCTTACTTCATCTCAACCCATCAACAGCTATCTCAACCGATTTACAATACCATTTCTTGCTAGTCTAGTCACCACACCGAAAACCACCATGTCTTTCAAGGAAACCATCGAAAGGACCGCGATGGATTGGATCTCAGATCTGGAGAGTCGATCACTGGATACTGTTGTATCTAAGTGGACTGACGGGATCCACTATGCTGTTCATCCAGACAAGGCGGGTGTCTACCCAATGACCAGAGAGCAGTGAGTAGCCCGCTGGCTGGTTCCCAAACACTGAATCAAGTATGGCTGAAACCCCGAATTCAGGTTTCGAACCAACGAGCGAACAGCAATTATCTTCGAAAACTTGAAGTCATTCAAGATCAGTGTCAATGAGATTTACTCAGACACCGAGAAGAGGACGGTGACGATGGTTTGCACTAGCAACGGGGAGACGGAATTTGGCCCTTACAGCACAGATTGTCTTTTTGTACTTACTACAACTGAAGACGGAAAAAAGATCGTCAAGTTGAATGAGTGGATAGACACCCACACGCGTCAATAGAACATTGGCTAGTTACGCTATTGGTAATCACTGCATACTTGGCACGGTTCGATTGCCTGCCAAAACTTTGGGCATAGCTCTCGTAGAATAGTGGTCAAGTCGTTTCACCAAGCCAAATGTTCAGTCCCATCCTGAGAGCATTAGTTTGCTCCTGCATAAGGCGGTGAGCTGGCGTTGCCTTGGGACATCAGTTTTGTTCGTCTTGGGCGAAGATAGTTGAGACACCCACAATATTGCAAAAGGATACAGGGTTAGGGGCCATCCCATCTCTTGATAGAAATTGTGCCATTTTCAGTCACTCTTCCTGAACATGTGCATTCAATTAATTCACACCGCATCATCAGCATCAATATCACGCTGGCCCTTCTCTTCTGCTACGTCCAAAATTTGGCATCTCACTCTCGGACATGCCCAGTCTCTTGTCATTGTCAATTGACGAGACAAATTGTGGATCATTCACGCTTCCCTCGGATGGTTGTTTATATTGCCAGCGTATCCAAATACCCATGCATGGAGATAAGCCCCATTGTCTCGAGCGGCCGCACTAGATGCCGCATGTTTTGCTCGCCAAGAAAAACGGTCTGTTGCATCCTCGGCCAGGGTCTTGCAGTTAGTTAGTGCAGGGGCCATGCCAGGCACTTAGCCCGCACGTAACAACTCCCCGCTTAGGCCGAGATCGATTGTCTCTAGACTGTTGTCGTGATTTATAATCTACCTGAACTTTGTTAGCCCACTGAGTTGTCTTTAAATAATAACCTCATCCTCTCCAAAAAGAATGTGTATTACGTATCTTTATGAACTATTGCTTATTCTATCGAGCCCCCTAAACTATAATCTCAATCAAAGCAAACTTGTCCCACCATGACAGCTCAACGACTACTTATTACGGGCGGTACAGGTTACATGTAAGCCCCGAGAATGGGTCAACCCTCGTTGAAGCTACATCTAACGTTCGTCAAGCGGCGGTGCCGTTCTAGCTCAGCTCCTGAAGTCGAAGTTCTCAGAGGTCAAAGTTTTGTCATTGAGTGCACTTGTTCGTCATCAAAGTCAAGCCGATGTATTGGCAGAAAAGGGGGTCAAGCCCATTCTCTTCAAGAGTCTAGATGAGACCGCTTTCCTCCGGCAGACTGCAACCGAACATGACATCGTTATTCATGTCGTCGATGGCTTGCACAGCACTTCGGCCGAGGCCTTCATTCAAGGTTTGAGCGAAAGAACGAAGAAGACGGGGAAATCAGGCATATACATCCATGTAAGTACCCGAAAGCCGCATAAATCGGGTTCCTTGTAAGGAAATCCTAACTCGCGACTTTTAGACTTCGGGGGCTAGCAATGTCGCTGAATTTCCTATTTCGAACAAGTATTCCGGAACCCGAGTCTTTTCTGACAAAGAAGACATCTTGAGCTACGAAAAGGCTCGCGACGCCGAAGAGCCTTACGTGAACCGGTCTGTTGACTTGATGGTTGCCGAGTCAGGGAAAAGACTGGGTGTGAACACCTATTCCATTTCACCACCTCTCGTATTCGGTCTCGGAACCGGCTTCTTGAAGACGCTCTCTGCTGGCCAGCTACCCATGCTTATGCACTCCGCCCTTGCAAACGGCCACGCTCCCTATGTTGGCGAGGGGGCTGGAAGGTGGAGTCATGTTCATGTCCAGGACTTGGCAGCGCTGTACGAGGTCGTCCTCGCCAAGGCTCTATCGGGAAATCTTTCCTCTGAGGGTCGACGCATCTTCTTTGCTGAGACCGGAAGCAGTAGCTTTTTGGAAGTAGCGAAGGCCATTGGCAAAGCCGGTCTCGAACTTGGAGTTTTGGCATCGGACGAACCAGTCTCTGTCCCGCTCGAGAAGATTGCCGAAGAAATATTTCATGGGCAAATACAGTGGGCGGAAATGGTCCTCGCATCCGAGGCCCTGGTTTCTGCAGAGCTTTCTCGAGAAATTGGGTGGACGCCGGTCAAGACGGAGACGGACTGGGAGGCCACGTTCTTGGATGAGTTTCGATTGGTCATTGAGGCGGCGACCCAGAAGGACATCAAGTCATAGAGTGATGGATTCAGATAAGGGAAGTTTGTGTGCTTGGATTTGAACAAAACACCACTCCTAGAAAATATTTACTCTGTATATTAAACAGTAAACTAGCCAGCGAAAAACTGACATTTACTCGTTAGAACCGTAATGTGCGCTTGCTCTCCTATGGTTTACATCCGTGTCGTCACCGGTCGACATTGCCCCTGGAGGAGGCCCGTTAATGACAGAGGCTGGTGGTATTGTGGGTGACGTCCCTCGCGCACACTGACTAGAATTCTCTCTACCTCGAATTTTATGATGGCCGCCCTCCTTTTCTTTCAGGCGGACTAGTGGGGAATGGATGTTACACAGTTGCGGTGGCAGAGGGGACAGCCGGAAGGGAAATAAGAGTAAGGTCTGTGAAGATTTTCTCTCAAACGAGCTGGGAAATATGTGCAGAAAATGGTGCAATTTCCAAGCTTGCGGCAAGGAGCGGAGATCAATTGTTAAGCTAGCTGATGGAGAATGACTTGCGAGTCTCTGCTGCCTGATTGCGACGGCATCTGTAGCCTGTTCTACCCCAGCCTCGTTCTAAGCAGCCTCTTTGAGCAGCGCAAAGTGTGTGACTTCGATTCCAGCAATGTGACCGTCGGAATTGAGTCGATAGGTCAGAGACATCTGCACCAGAGGGCCAGTACCGTTAGAAACCGGACCAAGTCTTCCATTGAAGTTGTCCGTTTTGAAATCCCCAAGCCCTTTGAATTGGACGTGATAATCCACATGGACCAATCCTCCTGATTCATCGATCTCGACGTGTTGGGGAATAAGCTCCTCCGACACCATGGTATGCATTCCCTTGAGCCAGGTAATATATCCGGTCAAAGATTTATCCTCAAGCGCGGGAATGTTCAACTGAGACAACAAGTCGGTGAGTGTCAGTGAGCGACACCAACAAGCAAGCTGTGAAAGTGCGGTAATTCCCAATTTACTTACAACTGCATCCTCGGCATAGTAGCCGCTGAAACGAGCAAAGTCGTCAGCGTTGAAGCCCGCGACGTAGTCATCCACGGCGGTTCTAGTGGTAAGCGTCTTGGTGGCTGGCTTGATGTCCTCCATATTGAATGTAGTGAAAAAGGATTAAAATTTCCCAGTGGTAGATATACAACGGCTTTATTAGTACTGGGAATGGCAATGTCTTATTTTATTCTTTTTTTGTATACCTTGGGGACCTTTTATTTATACTTTAGCTCTCTATAATCTCATTATCTCAATACGGACACTAAGCACTCTACTTTCTGGATGCGTCATAGCCAGGCTACCAGGGTTTGTCATCTGCTACCTCGTTGAAAATCTGCCGTTGTGGGGAACATGATTTATAATATGATAAATGAGATGATTTACTGCCCAGCCGGGCCGTCGGCTTGATAGAGGTACCGAGCGGATTGCAGTAGTGCAGTAGTTTATCTCAAGCTATTGATTTAGAGTTAGCGAGAGCGAGGTGTTACAGTGGGGGCAAATTGTGGCTGTTGTCCCCTGCCGACCAAGTCTACCCTGCTCCGCTGTGCTTTACTACCAAGACTGAAGTAACTATTGTATGATGAGCATGTTAAAATCCTTGAGCTAAGGAATGGGGTTTTGGCTCCTATTTGGTTTTTATTATTACTTAATAAATAAATTTGAAATAGCGGTATTTCAACCCAAGTTGCTACTCATAGGCGTGCCTGAGGAGCGAATGAGTGTTGCTTCGTTGGCATCGAAATCCCCAGTCGATCCGTCAAAGGGCTGTTCCAAATTCCTGTCGAATTCAGTTGCCTGTACACGGCCAGCCACTTGTCTGATTGCGGATACCTCTTGGCAAGATCGCCCTTCTGGACTGTGTCCAAATCCAGGCCCCAGTGCACTCTTACGCCCTCACCTTCAGGTCCGGAGCACAACTCCCGTGTCATAAACTTGAGCAGTTGCTGTCCTGTATTTATGCCGTAGAGCATATCCATCTCCACCATCATAGTAGTTCGACCCTCCTGTGGCGCCAAGAACGCATCTGAAGATTGGACGAACCGCATTGCGAAGGGGCCGGCAAGATACCACTTGTGTTCATGGGCTGCTCTTTGGAACAGCGCAAGAATGCGATCGATAATCTTGACGATATCCTGGGTAGCGTCAAAGGATAGCTCCATGGCGTAGGCCTTGATGTTATCGACGGGCCCGATGTTGAGCACTTTGAAGCTCTTGTCAACGTAGTGGTTGGTCTGCAGAGTATTCAATCCTCGTGTGATAAAGCCAGGGCTTGACCCAGGCCTGTGGTTCAAAATCCATACAAGCACCTTTTCCGCGAAAGACCACTGAGCGATGAGGCCTGCAAGCCAATTGCCAAAACCACGGCCACCGCCGGGTTTTGTTCCCGCAGGAGGAACATTCCGGACAGTCGTCACGGCGACATTCACACCCGCCGTAACGTATGGGTTTATGTCGATCTCGAAATAGCGGTTGGACAGTGGCTCAGAAGAAATTCCACCCGCAAGCTGGGATTTGAATGTCTGCCACGTTGTGACGCAACGTTTCTCACTAAGGAGAAAGGCAGGAACAACTTCCAGGATATAAGAGTGAATAAGTCCGAGACAACCCATTGCAACAAGCGCAGATCGGAACCAGTCGTCGTCCTGTTTCAGGACCTGAGCAACGACTCCCGGTCCCGGCGCAAACTTGGTAGGATCAGTGATCCCGTCCTTTGGCTCGATTTGATAGACTGTCCCAGACTCCGAGACCAAGACAATTGCTCGGACCAGGCTTGCAAGGTTCCCAAGAGTAACGCCGCTGCCATGTGTGCCAGTCGAGATGGCACCAGCAAGTGTCTGACCATCGTATGCGCCCAGCGTCGCAAGAGCTTTTTGGTTTTTATCGAGCTTCTGATTGAGATCTTTGAGGGTAATGCCACTCTCAACGAAAACATAATTCTCAGCCGCAGAGGGGGTCTTCAAAGTGGAAGGGTCGATTGTCAAGAGCTGGTTCATTCCATGCGGATCAAGCAGGATCCCACTAGTCGGGCATATGTTTGAGAAGGAATGTCCTGAGCCCACAGCCCTTACTTGAAGGTTCTGGTTTTTCCCATCTCGAACAGCGGCACTCAAGTCCTCAAGCTTTTGAGGTTTGCGTAGATCTTTGGGAAAGCATTTCTGCTCACCAATGCAGTTCTCCCACACGTAGCGGTGAAATTCTTCTGTCCGTTGAAGAGATGATGGAGATTGTTTGTCGAAGGCGTCTTTTAAGGATTCGATTTCTTTGAACAGCTCTTGACTCAGAGATGGATCAATGATACGGCGGTGCACCTCCCGAACCAGTGCATCATTCTCAGGATCTTGATCGAACTTCCGGAGCAGATCGGATGCAGGTAAATCAGGGAACGACATAGTTGAGACAATATAGTGATGATTTAGCAAAGATAGAGCTTTATCGATGATATGGCCGACCTTCAAAGGATCATGCCAACCCTTTTATAGATATAGTTAGAAACCTTGACCAGTTATTTTAGCGGCTGTGCGTCTGCTCGGTGCATGTCGACCAGGAATTGATGGGATTGTGGTGGTCGTTCAGCTCTCCGGTGGCGGTTGTTAGCCGGTCAATATTGGACGCATGCATTAAGGGCCAGATATAGAACCCCAGCGAAACTCACAGGCCCTAAAAAAAGATACAAGGGATCGGCATTGGTATCGCAGCCATCTATCTTCTGGCAGGAGCCCTTCTTCTTTAGACCTTAGGAAGCAAAGAGTAAGTGAATTTTACTGGGTCAAGCCGACCTAGTGAGATTTACTGAGATTGATTGATATCTCTAACTTAGAAAGGAGTAATTATGGGGTAAACCAACCGTCATAGAAGAGGCTATCACACAAGGTATATTAGCTTGCCGATCAAAGTTACATATCTACGGTTAGTGCATTTTTATGCCGTTACGGGGGCGCGAGAGGGGATAACTAAGTTTCGCTGGGGTTCTATATCTGGCCCTAAACCATGGAATTTGATCGGCCTGTAGTTGCCGCGCCGGCACGGCTATCAAAGTTGGAACTACAGTATGTCTCAGAATGTGACAATTGCAGAATTTGTGGCTGGCTGGACCAAAATATCAGCTCTCTTGTGCCAATAGCTTGCTAACTAGAATTGGACGTATTCACAGAAGCGCTATGTTTTATTGGCCGAAAAAGGCGAACTGGCATGCCCGTTGAAGTTCGTAGCAATAATTACGGCTAGCTGAATCGAGACATCAGCTCTTGCCGGTCGAGTCTAGAAGCCTCGCTGAAAACACGAATGTGCCAAGAGCGAACGTTCTAGACCCAAACTCTTGACAGCCGCTCAATTACTGTGCTTGCTGTCCCTCCATAGGAGAAACACCCTTGCTGATTGGCAATGAAGCAAGCGCCCAATGTCACCTCGTAGGTCATATGGGAATGTGACTACCTTTGGCTGACGGTGTGGCGTTGACGCGACGCAAGGGTTTGTAGAGCAACGCGATGACCTAGAGCCTAGTCAGAGCCCCAGGTGTGTCTATTCACGTCGACGGTACTTATAATGTAAATAAAACTTGCGATTCAAATAGTTCTAACTCAAAATATCCGTTGCCAAAGCAAACTCCAACCCATAACCAAACTTTGCCTTTGTGTCTAGGCAAGTTTACAGCTCGCCATATTTGTACAGGCCCTCCTCGAGTCCCTTGATCTGCAGCGCCATGAGCTTCGAGTAGTATCGGCAGATGGCCAGGTTGCCGCCATGGAACCAGAAGCCAGGATGTCCGCTGTTCTGCCACATAGTCCTCATCTCGCCCTCTTTATTAAAACCCCAAACGTCAGTTACCTTGTCGGCAATCTCATCGCCAAACATGAGCCGCGTCTGGGTGCGCATGTTCTGGTAGCCAGTCGCAAAAATAATCTCATCAGCCTCAAGCTCGCTGCCGTCGGCGAAGCGGAGACCGTGGGGGAGAACCTCGTCGATTTCCTGGCCGTGCTTGACCTTGATGATGCCGTCGGCGATGAGCTTGGAAGCACCGACGTCGATGTAGTAACCTCCGCCGCGCTGGAAGTACTTGAAGAACAGGCCGGCGCCATCGGGGCCGCGGTCGACCTTGAAACCAGCACGGTCGAGCCCATCAAGCAATTCCTTGTCATGCTCGGCTTGCTTCTGACAGACATTGACTTGGATGGCCTTGAGAACCGGAGTGGGTAGCCCGTGGATGAGAAGGTCGGCATCATCAACTGGTGGTCCATCCTCCGAGTAAATGGCCAAAGCAATGTCAGTGATGGCCTTGGAAGATACGACATGGGTGCTGGATCGCTGAACGATGGTGACATGGTAGCCCTTCTCGACGTAGTCTTGGGCAATGTCATGTGCCGAGTTGCAGGATCCCACAACGACAGCCTTCTTACCCTTGCTCTCGGCCTTTGCACCAGCAAACTCGGAAGAGTGGCAGAGAACGTCACCCTTGAAGTTGGAGATGCCCTTCATCTCAGGCATGTTCTTCTTTCCAGAGTGCCCGGTTGCCTGGATGATGTGGCGAGGGTGGAAGGTTCGTCGCTGGGTGGAACCATCATCCTTCTTTCGCTCAACGGTGACAGTCCACGACTTGGAACCCTCATTCCACTTGGTCTCGACGAGCGAGGTTCTGGTCCAGACATTGAGCTCAAGGAGCGTAGCGTAGGCCTCAAAGAACTGCGCTAGCTTGTCCTTTGGGGTAAAGATAGGCCACTGGGGCGGGAAGTTGAGGTACGGCATGTGATCATACCAGACAGGGTCATGAAGCACAAGCTGGTGATATCGCTGCCGCCAATTGTCTCCGACGCGCTCATTCTGGTCAATGGCAATTGCCTCAATGCCAAGCATCTTGAGCCGTGCCGCAGCTGTGAGACCGGCCTGGCCCGCACCTGAGACATGCATGTTAGCCCTGATAGCGCAGTTGCATTAGGGCTCACTCACCGATGATCAGAACAGGAGGTTCAGTGCCATCCTCAAACTCGGCCGCCGCAGCTCTGCGCTCAGCCCAGTTCTTGCGGCCGGGCTTTCCTCCATGCTCAACGCCCCTTGGTCGGTGCTTGTAGGTACCCTCCTCATGGCCCTTGAGATCTTGGATGCGCGTGTAGAGGCTGAAAATCTTCCACTCGCCGTTTTGCTCAACAAGACGCGCCAGACCTTGTCCGGAGCCAATAGCTGTGTCGACAGTAATAAAAAATTGCACGCCCAGAACGTCGCCAGCACCGTCCATGGGGAGTACCTTGGGCTCTCTGACGGCAGAGCTGCTGTCAATGGCAATATTCTTCAACCGGAAGCCATCTCTAGAGCCAGCAGAGCGCGACAGAAATTCCTGGATGGCGCTAGGACCTTGGACAGTTCTGAATTCCCACGACAAGGCAAGATGGTCGCGCCAGTAGCCGTCTTCTGTGAACAGTCTGGAGAGAGCAGCGTAATCATTCCTCTGGAGGGCATCGTTGACTGTATTTACGAGGGTCGACGCCACTTGTTGAGGATCGGAGTTGGAGGGAGCCTTGGAAGGGGAGGGGAACTTTGCGACAGGGATGTTGGTGGAGCCTGGCAGTATTCGCATGTACGAGGGGACTGACGACTGGACGTCGGCGGCAGCCATGGTGAACAAGCGCTGTAGAACTTGGACGAGGGATAAAGTGGAAGCAAGGTAAGAGGCTGGGGGTGAGTTGGAGAGTTTAGTTGAGGGGAAAAGACAGAGTTTGTGAGGCAGCTCGTGGCTTTATGTAGGAAGCAGAAGCCCGCGAAACATAACGCAAATCCCAGTCGAGTCGGCACTGGGTTGGCTCTCTCCGCAATGATCGGCACAGTTGTGCTGGTTTCTATTGGGCTACAAGTTTCGGCGGCCATTCACGATTGTCCCCTCGTAACCAACACCAACGCGGCTGTGTTTCCCCGAGACCCTCCCCCGCCGCTGGTGATGCTTCACCCCGCACTGCGGTCCCGACCGGTCGCGGAGCCGACTCGGGCGCGGGCGTTTAGACTTGAAATACTTCAGCAATGTCCTATTAGGGATCTTCTCTTACTAAAACAAGTGCAGCCTGTTTCCTGAAACTGGTTCGAACTCTGGGGTACTGCGGATCGGGGCCGAAAGACCCTAGTCAGTTGTCGGCAGACTTGAATGGTTTGCGGCGCGTGCTGTAGGGCAGAAGGCGCTGACAAACCTCTATATCTATTTTGATTGGTCAGATCAGTAGTCTTTTTTTCTGGGCTCGCGTCTTTATTTCTGTGTGGAACTGCCAACTCCGAAACACGGCGCGTCAGCCTCAGGCGATGCGCCTCGAACAGGTAGTCGCACTTTTTTTGGTGTCGAGCGGCCTAATCTCTAGGATACTTGGAACTTTACGAAACTAGACCTAGATTCATGCAATCTTACCATGATCACGGTCTTGTCTCTCATCTTCTCGGTTGCGCATTGTCTGATCGAGCAGGGGTGCAAGCCAATCACATTGCTCGATCTTATCCTCCCAATTGATCATAGCACGAAAACAGATTGCCACCAAAATCTGCGAGCCATCTGATAGTGATCTAGCACATTCTGTGTGGCAGCCTATTGCAACCAAACAATGCTCTTTCCAACGGGAAACCGGCAACATGACGTAGCTACCTATAAACAGTCGATAAGTTTGGTCATTGGACCGCATATCTAAAAACCTAGAAGCTTCTTCACCCGCAAATGTAGATACTAGTTATGTTCCTCGCTTGGTCACAGCTGTCAAAATCCCTTTTCCATTAGATCAACCTGAATATGGCTAATTTGGGCCAGAAAAAGAGCAAATCATTCCAAATCAGCTCAGTATCTTAGGTAATTATAATGTCTTTATGCTGAACAGGGGTGTTTAGGATATCTAACAAGGGGTTGAAAATACAAGAAAAACCACCGTCTCGTTTCGACCTTACCCGGGAGGATGGACAAAAGACCGAAGATGACTAAGCCAGCAAGAGATAAGATACAAACGAAGATAAGATAGAGATACGAGGCTACGTCATATCACCAAAATATCATGCCTCACAGCTGGTTAGGTAGCTTACAGTACATGACTTTCAATTGAATTATCTCAAGTTGGCTCATAGGCCTATAGTCAAGTCAGAATGTCGCAATTAAACTGCGCTGAACTCAATCTGAATTCAAATGGGCCGCAACCTTGATAGATTATCACTTTGTCGCATCAATTCTGTGCCGTCGACTCTGGCAAATGCGTTCCTTCTTGAACGCCTCTCATATCCATTGCTCTTAGGAACCAAAATGATCGCCATAGCTCAAGGTGGAGCAATGATTAAAGAAAGATCAGCTCCCTATATCAAGCGGTGTGCCGGATATAAAACTCTCGTGAGGATGCACTGCCGCAAGTTGCGTACAGCTCCCGCGCCACAGAGCCCAAAATTGAACACATAGTTTTGATAGTATCGCAGTGGACAAAAAAGAGTCTATTGCATCGTTGTGTTACCAACGTTCATGTAGCATCCATAAAGCCAAGCCATATGGTGATCAGACTAGGTAGGTAGGGTGAGATCCAGACGCATGTCAGATCAGATGGATCTTCAATGCCCATCATTTGAGCATCCCGTCCCACCATCTTCTTTAAGTAGGCCATCAAATCTTTGTCTTTTTCCATACGATGAAAAAAAGACTCGGTTGGCCCGGGCACGGACTTGATAGAGCATTCTCGCCATTCGGACATCTCGGTCCTCCGCGACAGTCGGTGACCGCCTTGGCAACATGCTACTATCGATCAATCTACATCTGAAGCACAGAGCACCTGCTAACGTAAGTATATATTATTTGAGAATCATCTGCGATGCTGGTATGTCGGCCGAAATCGGGACGTGGGATGTGTCGGTCAAAGTCGGGGAGCACATGTGAATGAGGTCATCATCACTCTCAGCGGACCAGGTCTCGGATCATTGTGGTCAAACAAAAGCAGTCAAATTCCATGATCTGTCAAAAAATGTGCATATCCGAGATCGTGAATGTAGTTCCCGGCTTTCCTTTTCGTTCCGATGACTTTGTAATCATTCATGCGAGGGCTGACAGGAGATGCGTGTTTCCGCGGAGATTGATAACTTTGTCGCAAAAAATAGGACGAGATGTCCCGCCACACACACATATTGTGTGCACACGGATTTTTTATTGGCCTGTGACCAGACCACATCCTCTTAGAGCTCACGTCAGGTTATTATCGAGCGCTCTCGATTCTCGGCGACGTCGGCCTCGTGAGCTCACCTCGTAATCATGCAACGGCCCTGTCTCGGGGAAAACGAGCAATGCCGGGGGAATAGACGATGACGGTGATTGAATCTGAGATGTATAAAAGTGGGAGTCTCTTCGATATCGATTATCTGGATCATCACCACTAAGATTTCACACAACTACAACAACAACATGCACGCAACTCAAGACGAACAGGCCATCACGCCACGATTCCCCTTTGAGCGGGCTTCCGCTTTTGAGCCACCTGCTGAATACGCCGAACTTCGAGCTACAGACACAGTCTCACGAGTTGAGCTCTGGGATGGCAGCTTGGCTTGGCTGGTGGTCAAGTATGAGGATGTCTGCAAGGTGGCTACTGATCAGCGACTCTCCAAAGTAAGATCTGACACGTCTCATGCATGTCATCTCGATCTGACAGTGATTAGGAGCGAAATAGGTTTGGCTTTCCCGAGCTGAGTGCCGGTGGTAAGGCTGCAGCCAAGAATAAGCCGACCTTTGTCGACATGGATGCTCCGGCGCACATGAACCAGAGGTAGTAAGCCATGCCAAGTTGAGGTACATGGTGCTGATTGGCTTATAGGACTATGGTCGAACCCTTCTTTACAAAGGAGCACGTGGAGGAATTGAGGCCATATATCGAGCAGACTGTTCAAGACCTCCTCGATGAGATGGTGGCTGGTGGATGCTCTGAGCCTGTGGATCTGGTTGAGAAGTTTGCTCTTCCTGTTCCCTCCTACGTGAGTTGACTTACTAATCGTTTCAAACATTAACGACTAATTATTGATTGTAGATCATTTACACGATTCTTGGAGTCCCCTTTGAGGATCTTGAATACTTGACCCAGCAGAATGCTATCCGAAGCAATGGTAGCGGTACTGCGCAAGAGGCAGCGGCCGCCAACCAGTACGCCCCTCCATCGCATTTCCATTATGGTCTTAGGCTTATATGCTATCTAGGGAGCTACTAAACTATCTCGCTAACCTCGTTGATCAACGTCTCAAGGAGCCCAAGGATGATCTTATTGGCCGACTTGTTGCTCAGCAGCTTGTGCCCGGCCACATCGAAAAGAGCGATGCTGTGCAGATCGCCTTTCTGCTGCTGGTCGCTGGCAACGCAACAATGGTCAACATGATCAATCTTGTAAGACTAATTTTGTTCTATACTTTGGGTAGTATTCGCTAATGCTTGATTTCTAGGGCGTCGTTACATTGATGCAGAACCCCGACCAGTTGGAGGAGCTCAAGGCTGATCCCTCCCTGGTCCCTGGCTTTGTTGAGGAGCTGTGCCGCTACCACACTGGCTCGGCTATGGCCATGAAGAGGGTGGCCAAGGAGGATATCGAGCTTGGAGGAAAGGTCAGTATTATTCAATAGTGCGTCAGGGTGTGTAACACAGAGTTGACAAAATGGCGCAGCTCATCCGGGCTGGCGAGGGTATCATTGCCTCGAACCAGTCGGCCAATCGGGACGAGGACGTCTTCCCCAACCCCGACAAGTTCGACATTCACCGAGAATTCGACTCGCACGACGCGCTTGGGTTTGGGTTCGGCCCACACCGTTGCATTGCAGAGCTGCTGGCTAAGGCGGAGCTAGAGACCGTTTTCGGTATGCAACAACGTTGAAGCTAAGATTGAAGGGTTGGACGCAAGCTAATCGGCGGCCTAGAAACCTTGTTCAGGACGCTACCCGACTTGAAGGTGGCGATCCCCCTCGACGAGATTGAGTGCACGCCGCGGCGCAAGGACGTGGGCATCGTGAAGCTGCCCGTAGTCTGGTAGAGAGAGAGGCAGATCATCCGAGATGGTGGCTTCGGGTGCCCACGAGGTTAATCTCGGCCGCATCTGATCCGTCGTCTGAGACCCCTGCAACTGCGCTATGCATGCTGAGCAAGAGGGTGACTGAGGCTGACTGGACTGAGGGGCCAGCATCCAAGTGGGGGGGTTTTCGCTGAGTCGGAATGGGTGCATGATGACCAACCCGACTATGCGCTTACCATTGTATGACAGATTTTCCACTCAACTATCTCCGGTGGCTGAAACCGGGAACTTGCCGATAATTGACTTCTGTTAGTTAGACTTTCAACTTCGTGAACCCTCGTTTGTCTATGAAAAATGCAGGCATGTGAACATGTTCAGAGTTTATGCGACCGTCTAGAGTCCCACCGCAGCGTCGGGCGCATTTCCGCTCGTGCAGCAGTGGTGGATGCTTAATGTCGGCCGCTCAACACGGCCATCTGATTGGGATCAAGTGCAGAAGCTGAAAAAGTGCTATCGTGACTGTCAACCGTCAAGAATTGGTATATATACCGCTCAGAGCACCCGCGTTGAGAGAGTTCTTCTGCAGACTCAGACAGCCAAGTCAAGGAGATCCAGCATCCAACAGAGTTTACAGCACACCTCAGAAACTCTCAGAAAGTCCTCGTCTCAAGATGAAGTTCACCTCTTTCGCCGCCGCGAGCCTGCTCTCTGCAGTTGCCCTCGCCAACAAGGGCTCCAGCTACACCTACGAGCGACTTGACAAGAACGATGCTGTTAGTCAAGTCACAACAAGCCATCAGAGAAGATGATTCTAACTGTGCACAGCTCCTTCTCGTTGTCGATATCCAGGAGGGTCTCTACCAGCTGACCCGCGACTTTGACCCTACGCTTTACCGCGACCAGGCCCTCGCCCACTCTGCCCTTGGACAGGTCTTTGACCTTCCTGTCATCCTGACCACCTCTGCTGACCAGGGTAAGCCAAGCATTACTATCATTCGGACCATCTACTAATTGTCTCAGGCCCCAACGGTCCTCTTATGCGCGAGGTCCTCGAGATGTACCCCAAGGCCCCCCTTATCCAGCGCCAGGGTGAGGTCAACGCCTGGGACAACAAACAGTTCCGCGAGGCTGTGCAGGCTACCAACAAGTCGCAGATCATCATGGCTGGTATCACCACCGACGTCTGCACCACCTTCCTGGCCCTCTCCCTCCGTGAGGCCGGCTACTCAGTCTGGGCTAACGTCGAGGCCTCTGGCACCAACTCTGGTCTCGTCCGCGACATCTCCAACGACCGAATGGCCAGGGCTGGCGTCCAGACAGTTTCTCTCTTCTCTATCGTCTGTGACCTCATGCGCGACTGGCGAAGCAAGCCCGGTGCCAAGGAGCTCATCCCCTGGCTCGACCGACACTACCCCGTCTGGGGCTGGCTCGCTCGCACCCATGCTGCTGCTGTCACCAACGGCACCATTCTGCCCGGAGAGGATACCCTCATCAACTAAAATGGCCAGCGGATTGGTTAGAGAAAAGGAGGACTTTACAGGTTCACTCAAAAGGGGATTCTTACCCCGGACATCTATTTCATAGATGATTTAGACAAATAGTTCGATTCGCCCACAATCATCTTGGAATACATTATTTTTAAACCCGAAACTTACCTCTGTTTCTGTAAGAGTTGCAGATGATTGAGTTGTAACGTGACTGCCAATTCATCACATGTGCTTTATTGACCATGGCCAATGCCAAACCTCAACTAGAGTAAAACAGCTGACTCTCGAGTAACCCCTGAGTCCAGTTGATTGTGAAGTAATTAAGGTGGATGGTGTGGATTCGGTCACATGGAAGGAAACAAAGAGAGTGAGGTGTAACTGAAGATCATACGCTCCTTGAATGTCAAGTTAATATCGTTTGGTTCCGGGTTGGTTTGAAAACTAAATAGGGCTGCTCATATTCAAGAAGCTCCGAGGCGGCACTGCCTCTGCTTTTAAACAGATCTGAATTCCCGCTAGACCTAAGAGAGAAGAGGGTGCATATTAAGCGCGGTTTATAAATTCAAACATGGAAGTTATTAGTTGCCTTTGCATGGTGGTAATCAAATCTGAAAGATATAGGTAGTCAACGTGAGTTACAGCTACCTTCTACTCGTTTTTACCCATTTTGTCTCGTACCACATAGAACGTCGGAGTCGCTCTCTATTTGGTCAAGTCTCCGACCAAACAATAGGCACCGATATTGACTTTTGTACCTTGTAGAATGAGGGTGCATTAGGAACTGCCGATCATCCGCGTGCTGCCTATTCGGTACAGAATGACAGGTCAAGGATCCTAAAATATCCCTTCGACAGATCATGCAGAGTTTGGAGCGGGCGCTTCCGTCAGATCACCAGGATCGCACAGTCTTCCAGAATCATCTTCATAGTGGTTGTTCAGACCATCTGGTGATCCATCGAGACACGAGGCCTCTCCAGCCGGGCGACCGAGGATTCCGCCATTGGCCTATGTACGCGTATAACCAATGAGTCTTCGCCATCATTGCCGTTTTAGATGTCCCCTTGAGGTAAAACCGCCGGAAAATGTGGATATGGTCAGTCTCGGGCGGAAAGTCGGGCCACATTCTCATCTACCGGCCACAACGGCCGCCCGCGGACGGCGTAAGGGTTGCACCCACGATGCAGTTGCGCGCGTAAGCTGGAATAGACCGAGGCTTCACATGAAGACAGGTGAGGCATATAATGGTAGCAAACCCTCTAAAGACAGAAAAGGCTGAGTCTAAATTGTTGCTTGTGACATATCTACCTAACACATGTCCATGAATCTTATCGTCTCGCTCTTATTCTAAAGCACCCCTCATATATCGTACCAAAAGTTCATCAAATCTTCTAAAAACATGAGATGTATCGACAAAAGCGAATGTTTATCCAAGATCGAGCCTGTCAAACGAAAATCCATTGTTATCCTGAAACATGAAACTGGTCATCGAGTTGGGTGGTAACGAAGTCGGCGGCCTGGGTTCCACCAACCACCCATCCAAATCATATACGGGGCTAAGTCTGTTGACAAAACCGCCATCGAACGGGGCCAAGGGCG
Organism: Fusarium sp. JS1030; assembly: GCA_000966855.1. Classification (NCBI taxonomy): domain Eukaryota; kingdom Fungi; phylum Ascomycota; class Sordariomycetes; order Hypocreales; family Nectriaceae; genus Fusarium; species Fusarium sp. JS1030. The sequence continues at coordinate 77,123 of JWIW01000090.1, forward strand.
GTGATATGGTTGAAGCTGATGCTGCTGGAACAGGTATGGGATCCATCTCTGGCGCCGGACGCAGCGGCTGGGCGATGCCAGATAAAGGTGTAGTATTGCTGCGCGACGAGGATGAGGCGGCAGAGTCTCCGGCATAGGTTTGTGTATTGGCAACCACACTTCCTGGGAACGGGTCTAGAGTCTGCATGTAAGCTTGCCCGGCAGGCCCTGACCACATTTCTGCTTGTGTTGAGAGTCCATCGTCGTGACTGGCGTTTGTTAGTCGAATGACGATTTCGGTAAATCTCGAGAGTCTCTTCATGTATGCGTTTTCTTCAGACCACTCGGAGAATATTCGAATGATGGACGAAAATGACTGGAGCAGTTCTAAATCGTCATCGGAAGCCGGTTGCTTGCAGATAACATGCCTCGCAAGCTCGAAGAATGGAACTGGAGGATACGACGCCACCAGTCTATCTAGTGTAAGTACGGACAGAGTGGTAGAAAAGAGGGAAAAAAGAGGGCAGATAATTGGGTTCTGAGGGAGATACTTACAGAGCCAGATCCAAGTAGTGACCTCTTTCTGACGTTGCCAACCAGAGACGGCGGAAAAGCCGGAGGGAAGACCGACAAGAATCAAGCATCGGGTGAGATGCGGTAGATTCATCTGGAATGGGCCACGTAACCAACGTTTGCAGTGAGTAAAACCGAATTGCAAGCTCATGTCGCAGGCCGTCGAGAAGGGAGCCGCAATATTGGTCCTCATCGAGATCCTCAGCGTGTTCTGTCGCCCACTCGTCGAGTTTGCGGCCTCGAGCGAGCGCAGTCTTTCCAACCGCCTCTGCGCCCTGTCTGGTTGCTTCATCGGAGTAGAGGCCGGTATAGATTTGCTCCTCAAGCCGTAGAAGAGAGATACGAGCAGCCAGATGTGCTGTGGTCCTGTCTTCGGAAGAGGCTGCGAGCTCGTGCTCCAGCACACTGACACCAGACAAACTGAACGATAGCCCCGAAGACCACGCCACCGATCTGCTCAGGGATACCATGCAGTACATGACGTTGCGTCGCTCCTGGGACTCTTCGGCGGTAGATTCCTCACTGGGATCGGGCGAGTTCCAGTGGTGGAGCCCGATGGACTTGGCGCTATGAACCGCGAAACTAAACAGCAGCGCAGTGACATTTTCCGAGAGCGAAGTCTGCGCAACAAGGCACTTGGTCTTGTTAGCCGCTTCTCGACTTGATGCCGTGAAGGCAAGGACTTACGAGAGATAATAGGGCCTGGAGGCTCAAAAGACTCGGGTTGAGCAGAAGCAGTTCTACGTTCTCTAGCGCCCGCTTCGCATTTGTGATAAATGACCTGACAAGGTCCCCGTCGATTGACGATGCCATCGGGGCATCTGTACAGGGGTTGCCAGATGTCGCCCGCGAGTGGAGCGACTTGGCCTGGAGGGTTAGCAGAACCAGATTGTTGGCACACACATCGTACGCGCGCTTGTCGGCCGCGTTGGTCGACTCGGCCGCGGAACCCATAAGGCGACGGAACCCTTCTTTGGTCCATAATGGCATGTACGGGTTCACCATCTCAAAGTAAGGGCCAATCATGGCTTCGACGATGACCAAGGGGGGCCCTGTCAGGATGGACCCGTCCGAGACATGCCGACGCACCTCGGGCTCTTCTGCCAGCAAAAGTATCTCCTCCCGAGCGGCCATTGCCGCTGTTGGAGTAGGTTGTGCGTCCTGGTCCGTGTCGCACAGATGGGTCTGTATGATCGCTGCCATATCTTGCATGAGTGATGCGAACGATGTCGATCCGTAGTAACGTTCGTGGCCGTTCACGTGGCGTACGACGCACCGTCGGCCCCATGGGGTACTCGTGCCCGAGGTCGGCGAGCTGAGGAGCTGAAGGGGCGTGGTAGGCTCAGATGTTTGAGTGTCGATCGAGGTCTGCAACCCGGAAAGAGTATTCTCTAGCTTGTCGAGCCGATCGCCCAGACGCGTCACCACATGGCTCCTATTGTCGGCAGGAATGAGTCGATAATTCGTCGCTCTGCTACGCGCTTTTACTCACAGCCAAGCTGTCTGGTTGGGTTTCTTCCCCTGCCCCAACCATTCGCATTCGAGACCCAAACGGGTGCAATTGGAGCAGTGAGGTCGTTCTCTGCCGCATCGGATCTTTCTTGACCGGCACTGATCGCAAACTGTTCCAGACGACACGGTCGGGTTAGCGAGTTACTTGTCGAGAAAACCATGAAAGCTGCGCATAGTAAAATGCCATACCTGGATAGTCCTTTGAAGTCCCTTTCTGCGGATAGTCAGTCACTGGGCCATCTACGGTCGACGGGCGGGAAACCTAGGAGAGGAGAGTGGAAAGGCATGCCTCGTGGTCTTCAGATGCATCCCAGCTTCGTTTCCCTTGGGTTGGCATCTTCACTTCTGCAGAGCTTCTCGTGTTCACCGTCTCGGTGCATGTTCATGCCGTTGTACGGTCTGAACCAACACACACACATACGCGGAACACGGCAAGGGCAGCTATTTGCCCCATCTTATTTAAGGCTGAGGTACTTGCAAGCCCCTCTGGCGGCCGAAACAAGGGCTGAGAGATGGTGTCTTACTGACTTAGGCGCGCGGATCGGGCCGAGATGCGCCACGCGTGAGGGCGTTGGCCGTGGCCGGAGAGGCTCGAATAACGACTCATTGCCGCGTTGGCTACGGGACATGGGCACATTCGCATCCTTCCTGCGCTGATGCTTGGCCCACCCTCACGGAGATTCCGCCCGTCCGACCCCTAGTTTGTGAAATAACGAATCTACGCCACCGTCTGAAGACTGGATGTGACTGGCGCGGGGAAGAGACAGAGACTGGGCCGGACGAAAAGCGTCGAGTGGATCAGGAGATCTAGGACAGGATCCGGATCCAGGCCCATGGGCAGAGGGGACAGCAGAGGGGGAGGGGGAGGGGGAGGGGGAGAATAGCGGTTCATGTAAGAGGCCCCCAAACAACCATGTCCATTCTCCGGGTGCTACTCCATCATGGCGCAGACGCGGTGTGCACACGGCTTGGCTGCAACTCGGCCCAGGGTCCCCTACCACGATCTATCCGGCTGCCTATTCTCTCCCCCACGGTTCATGACGGCTTCATCTGGTTGGCCCCTGGATACGCCGATACGCTGATGGGAGATTCGTAAATGCAGCACAACACTTAACTCCGCCGTGTCAGAGCCAAGCCAGCGGAATTCCACCTTGTGATTCCACATTTCGGCCAACACGTTACTGCGGCTGCCGTCATGCCATCCCCCGGGCCAGTAAGCACACGCACTGGCCCATTATTTGATTCGCTATAGAGGCCAGCTCGGAGAGTTGGAATTGTGCGGCTTCCAGGGATGACATGATACTGGACCACCTTCTTCTTTTGGATCTATCTTCTCGCATGGGCAGGTAGTCGTGAGTCTTGTTGCTGTTTTGAGGTTCTAGTTTTAGTTAATGTTTTGATTCCATGTCAGCCGTGGCCAAGAGTAAGATAATCGGAGCGCTCCGTATGACCCTTCTGTCAGCACCTACTTTTGGGGGATCACCCGCTATAGAGCGCTAGTTTCCGTAAGCCACATGTTTTTACACCATCTCTCCAGGTTTCTCCGGCAAAAATCAGCCAAAGACCCATCACGGTGCATCTTCTCCCTCAAACTCGGACACCGAGTCCAACTCTAGTGCCCGCGGCTAGGGCGATCACCCGGCACATCTGACAGGGACCAATACACCCCAACGCCAACCTTGATGGGGAAGGTGTTCCGCGGCGACATGGGGGTCCGATGTCTGGCAGTAAGGCTAAATGAATCGTTCTCCACTGCAAGGGATAAATAGGAAGCTATGACTGTCAAAACCTGGGAACTCTGAAGGATCGATATACTATCACCATGCACCCACGTTTCACCGGGAATCCTTCTCTGCTGCCAAAGTCCTCTTTTTGCTATCTTGCCAAGACTGAGGACACCATATTGTCCACTTGAGATTGTGTCAACGTTGCATTTAATCAAATATCCAGCGTCTATTTACTAAAGGGGCTAAATACATGTGTTTCTAGTTCTGTAAGCGAGCGAGTTATCAAACTGTGAGACGGCTTCTTCCGCCACATCCCGTACCCCGTGAAATCCTTCGTCTATCCCATGACAAATTGAAGCATTCTAAGCACTCTAACTAAGCCTGCGCGGCCACGTCATTCCCGTTCGTCTCCGCCTCCGCAGTCCACGCAAAGGCCTGGCGGGCCGCGACGGGGATCTTGGACGAGACCTTTCCGTCTTCGATGTCGAGCATCTCCTGAGCCCACTCGTACAGGGCATGGGCCAGACCCTTGACCTCCTCGTCGGTGTTGTGGTTGTGGAAGACGCATCGCACGCGGGGCGCGCCCTTGGGCACAACAGGGAAGTCAATGGGATAGGCGCAGTATTTGGCCATCTGCAAATGGAAGACCAAGAAAAGGTTCTGGTGAGGACGCGTCCAGACCGGAACAACCTGCGTCACGAATGGCCGGGACTCGGATCCATCTGCAAGAGGAACCCGCAGAATGCCGGTCTCTGCGGCTCTCTCATAGGCTGGATGCTCCTGGATGGTCTTAAAGAAGAGCCTGACAAGGTACTGGACACGCTCCTGGGCCTGGTAGGTACGCGTTATCAGCATCGGTATTCTCCGCTATTTGTCTGACGCCAAGAGATGATGGCTTACCCGCTTTGTCATGTCAGCCTTGAGCAGGTTGTACCCAGACCGAATTCCGGCCAGTACAAGAAAACTGGGGGCTGTCGTGTAGATGATACCCCGGGCGTAGTTGATGAGCATCGTCTTGACGGTAGAGTTTGACAGGATGCAAGCTGTACGAAATGTCAAAAGCGCTCTACACCAATTGCGTAGTAGCTTACTCACCTCCATTAGAGGCTAGGGCCTTTCCAAAGGTGTGCATCCTGATGGCAATTTCCTTCTCCAGGCCAAGCTCCTGCACAAGGCCACCACCCTGGCGGCCGACGACACCCGTGCCGTGGGCCTCGTCAACAACAAACTGGGCATTTCCGAGAGGGAACACCTCTTTGGCGATGTCTACAAACTCCTTGAGCGGGCAGACATCTCCATCCATACTGTAGATGGATTCCACAGAGATGATGACGGATCTCTCTCCCTTCTGGATCAGGGGCTGCGTATCGCGGATGTAGACGAGGGTCTCCTCAAGAGAGTCCACGTCGTTGTGACGGAATGATACCCTGGTAAGAGCAACAGAGTTCTTCATGCCGTCGTGGGTGCTGGCGTGGACTAGCTCATCGTAGACAATTGCGTCTCCAGGTCGGGGAATGGCTGTGTAGATGGCGCCATTCGCCTCGTAGCCAGAGTTGACAATGATGGAGTCCTCAGCGTTGTGGAACTCGGCGACCTCCTTCTCGATGGTCTCCATGTAGCTGCTGTTTCCGTCAAGGAGACGCGAGCTGGTGGCACCGAGCCTGAAGTTGGGGTGCTTAGCAAGCTCGTCGAAAAAGGCCATGCGGAGCAGGCCGCTGGTCGCCAGGGAGAGAAAGTCATTTGAGGAAAAGTCGACGCCATCCTTGAAGTCTCGGAACACAATCAGGTTCTGATCGGCGCGACGGGTATCGAGGGCTTCCTCAAGATTGCGGTAGAAGACGGGTGATTCCTTCATGCGGGGAGCTTTTGGCTCCTGGGCCTGGAGGTAATCCTTGATGTGAGGGACGACGTTGGGCATTTTGGCTGAGGTTGTGGTGTTGTGGGGGAGACGATTGAATGGGCTGTATGCCTGAGAATGGGTATTGACTTGGTAGAAATGATGGTCTGAATGTTGATGCGATGAGCTTCTGATCCAAAAATGAATCTGAGGGACGCTTTTAGTATTTCAATATCTTGTCGAGACAATACTGGTCCAAGTTACAGCTTCAACCCTCGGGCGCTGTGAACCGGCGATCGCTGACCGTAGAACGGAGCTGTCGCGGGCAAAACACTGCCGTCGCGGAATGTTTACAGAGCCGAGATGTTTACGGGATCCGGCATTCACTCAATCTCAATACAACACTGGCCTGACTTTTGACGCGATTGTGAGATGTGCCAAATCTTGATGTCTCAACTGAGCAGACGTTCGACAAATGCGGATTCCGTCCGCATCGGCCCATGACGGGTTCCGACAAGATTCCCATCAAGCCATAGCGGGTTTACAGCAGAGAAACAGTGGTCGCGGCACAAATGCAGGGGGTTGCCCTACGTCCTCCCTAAACTGGCTAGCCATAGCACTATGCAGGGTCCTGTCAGACCACTACCCATGAGCCCATCCCGCGCCTTTTGAGCGATCTCACCTGTGAATTTCAGCCCCCCACTCGCCTTACAACAGCTGAACCTCAAACTGGAAGTCTATCGCTAAACTACCCTCGAGTCGAGATCCTTAGAGAGCGGAACCCGGATTTGGGTTGAACCAGATGATGGAAACTCTTACCTCTCGAACCATAGTCAATCCTTCCGACATGGCTAGTGAATACTCGTAACTATGATGGCGCGTTCCGGCGAGGGCTCGGTATGGACTGACGATGGAGATGGTGGAAGACAAACCAGTTGGAGAGTCTCTATGCTTCAAGTTTGTCAACGTACAACATCGTCAAAGGCTAAAAGCTCCCACTGTCCCCGGCATTCTTGAGTCCATCTTCCAGAACCATCTCCCAAGGAGCATCACAAAGACACCATTACCAACACCTTTTAGACAATAGACTACACAGCTCCTTCGCAGGAGGGGACAAGTATCACGACAATACCCATCCCGACTTTACTACCTACACCATGACTTCTGCCACAGAGAACGGCGTTGCCACCAACGGCATCCAGGCCAATGGCACAAACGGCCACACCAACGGACACGCCAATGGCTACACCAATGGTCACGCCAATGGGGCCAATGGCCATACCAACGGAACTCACACTAACGGTGTTCACACCAACGGAACTAACGGTGCCGGCATGAACGGTGCAAATGGAACCCACACCAATGGCACAAATGGAATCCATGTCAACAGCACGAACGGGGTGCACACCAACGGCACATCCACCAACGGTGTGCATCTTAACGGAACGGCCAATGGAACCACCAATGGAAACCATGACAGCGCACCCAAGGGTTCTGGTCCAATCGAAATCGCCATCTGCGGCATGGCTTGTCGTCTTCCCGGTGGCTTACACACACCCCAGCAGCTCTGGGAGTTCCTCGTCAACAAGGGGGATGCCCGAACAAGAGTCCCCGAGTCCAGGTACAATGTGGACGCCTACTACTCTCCACACGTCAAACCAGGATCCGTCAAGTCAGAATACGGCTACTTCCTCGATGAGAGTATCAACCTCGGCAGCTTGGATGGATCCTTCTTCAACCTTGGCAGGACCGAGGCAGAACGCGCTGACCCGCATCAGAGACAGATGCTGGAAGTTGTTAGAGAATGTGTCGATGATGCGGGTGAGACAAACCTCAGAGGAGGCCTCATCGGTTGTTACATGGGCAGTTTTGGCGAAGATTGGATCGAGATGTGGGCCAAGGAGCCCCAACAGTGGGGAATGCATCGAGTCGGAGGATATGGAGACTTTCTTTTGTCGAATCGTATCTCATATGAGATGGACCTTCACGGGCCTAGGTATGTTCCGATGCCCCTATCTTACTCCTTGTGCTAACTGGGTGGTAGTATGACCGTCCGCACTGGATGCTCGGCCGCTCTGGTGTGTCTGCACGAAGCATGTGTTGCTATCCAGAGAGGTGACTGCACCTCTGCCATTGTCGGAGGAGCCAACCTCATCCTGGCCCCCAACATGACAACAGCCATGACTGAGCAGGGTGTTCTCTCACCTGATGGCTCTTGCAAGAGTTTCTCTGCTGATGCCAACGGTTACGGCCGTGGAGAGGCCATCACAGCCATCTACATCAAGCCCTTGAGCGAAGCCTTGAAGGATAACAACCCTATCCGGGCGGTGATTCGAGCAACAGCCACAAACCACGACGGCAAGACGCCAGGGTTGACTCATCCAAACACACATGCTCATGAGTCGATGATGAAGAAGGCTTACAAGGACGCCGGCCTTGATGTTTCAAAGACGGGATTCGTTGAATGTCACGGCACAGGCACACCCGTTGGTGATCCCATCGAGGCTAATGCTGTTGCACGCGTCTTTGGCGACAAGGGTGTCCACATCGGCTCTGTCAAGCCCAACTTGGGGCACTCTGAGGGAGCCTCTGGTTTGACATCCCTTCTAAAGGTCGTCATGGCCCTTCAGCATCAAACCATACCTCCCAACATCAAGTTCACGACTCCCAACCCCGCCATTCCCTTTGAGGCAAGCAAGTTGACTGTTCCTCTGGAGCCAACTCCCTGGCCAGAGGACCGATACGAACGAGCCAGCGTCAACTCTTTCGGCATCGGAGGTGCCAACGCCCACGTCATCATTGACTCGGCGCGAAGCTTCAACGCAGAGACCAAGACTAAGACTGCTGTTCGCACTCCTCAACTTCTGGTCTACTCGGCCAACTCGGCAGACTCTCTCAGAAGAATGGCTGCTAGCTATGAAGAGTTTATCGGCACACACCCAGAAAGCCTTGGGGATCTGGCATACACCCTCGCCAACCGTCGTCAGCATCTCAGTCACCGAGCTTTCGTCGTGGCTTCAAAGGACCGAGCTGGTCTCGTCTCTCCCGTCACGCGAATCGGGCAGACACCCGAGGTTGTTATGGTCTTTACTGGCCAGGGTGCACAGTGGCCCCAGATGGCCAAGGAGCTGCTGCAGTCAAATGATATCTTTAGGAACACTATCCGGGCGCTTGACACGCACCTTCGATCCGTCACCAATGGACCAGACTGGAGCCTTGAAGAGGAGCTGTTGAAGCCTTCCAGGACAAGTCGGGTGGAGACTGCACAGCTCTCCCAACCTGCTTGCACTGCTATCCAGCTCGCCATGATTAACTGCCTCAAGGCTATTGGTATCAAGCCAGCAGCAGTCGTTGGCCACTCTAGTGGTGAGATTGCCGGAGCGTATGCCGCTGGTGCTTTGACCATTGAAGAGGCCATTACCGCAGCCTGGCTTAGAGGCGCAGTTACTCTTCAGCAGAAGAGAAAGGGTGCTATGGCAGCTATCGGCCTAGGCTGGGAACAAGTTGAGCAATACCTCGTTCCTGGAGTTGTTAGGGCCTGCGAGAACTCACCCAAGAGCATCACCCTCTCTGGCGATGCCGATAAGCTTGCGACAGTGGTTGCCGAGATCCACGAGGCGCATCCCGACGTGCTGGCCAGGATGCTCAAGGTTGACAAGGCATACCACTCGTACCACATGGTCGAGGTGGGAACCGAGTACAACGCTCTAATGAAGATGCACAAGGTGGTTGGCAGAGCTCCTAACAAGTGCCTATTCTTCAGCAGCGTCACTGGCAGGCTCCATGAGACGAAGGCCCCTCTTGGACCCAAGTACTGGCAGACTAACCTCGAGTCACCAGTTATGTTCTCTACGGCTGTTACCGAAATCCTCAACGATCCCATTGGCAAGAACATGTTCTTCCTCGAGATCGGGCCTCACTCGGCTCTGTCTGGTCCCCTTCGACAGATCGCGGCCGAAAAGTCGATGGCAGTTCCTTACGCCGCTGCTATGATCCGCAAGCAGAACTGTGCCGAGTCCATGCTGACAGCGGTCGGCAAGCTCTTCTCTCAGAACGTCCCCGTCGACTTTGAAGCTTTGATGCCCGAGGGTGCCTGTCTTCCAGACCTGCCCCGATACCCATGGAACCACGAAGAGAGCTACTGGTATGAGTCAAGAATCTCTAAGGAGTGGCGTCACCGTGGCCACCCATACCACGATCTCTTGGGTTTCCGAGTGGCAGAGAGCACCGACATGGAGCCCACCTGGCGCAATCTCCTCCACCTCGACAATGTTCCCTGGGTCCGGGATCATATCATTGGAGATAACGCCGTCTTTCCCTTTGCGGGTTACGTGGCTATGGTCGGGGAAGCTATCCGGCAGACTACTGGCGTGGAAGAGGCCTATGCCCTCCGTCATATCCTGGTCAACGCGGCACTGTTGCTTACTGAGGGTGCCCCCGTTGAGGTCATGACAACCTTCCGTCCTTACCGCCTGACAGACTCCCTTGACAGTTCTTGGTGGGAGTTTACCATTGCTTCTCACAATGGCCACGCTTGGACGAAGCATTGCACTGGCCAGGTCAAGGCCCTGCCTGAGAGCCCGCTCGAGGGAGAGGCCCGAGAGGCCCTGCCAAGAGCGTTGGGTACTCGGAAGTGTTATGAGACGATGCACAAGGCCGGTCTCAACTACGGCCGCCAGTTCCAGCGCCTTGAAGACATCACGTCGGGAACCCTGGAGCAGATTGCAGCAGCCAAGGTGCTCAATAACAAGACCGGTGACGAGCACAACTATCACCTGCACCCAGTCATCATTGATGCGTGCCTGCAGCTTCTCAGTGTGGCTGCCACAAAGGGCTTCACGACCAAGCCTGTCATGTCGGTTCCAACTACGATCGAGAAGCTCGTCATCTACCGCACTACTAGCGACGTCAACCTGGATGTCTCAGCTACCATGGGCCGATTTGGCTCCATTGCTGGCGAGGGTCGCGGTGTTGCAGATGGACACACTGTCCTCAAGATGGGCGGAGTTCGACTTGCTGCTCTCGACGATGGCGGCGCTGCTGAGGGCCGGACTGACCAAGCCACTACTCGGTATGAATGGGGACCTCACCTGGACTTTATAGACCCAACGAATCTCATTACACCCGATTTTGATCAAGCCCTGTATACTCCAGGCCTTGAGGAGCTGACCCGCCTTTGCCTGCTTTACTCACACCGTCAGTTGGCTGGCGCCGAGACTACTGTCCCGCACATGCGAAAGTACCAAGACTGGGTTCACGACCAGCTGCGTGCTGCAGGGACCTCGACCTTTGGAGAGGGAGACGATGAAGACATTCTGGAAAGGATCACTGATCTTACTCAAGAGTTGGCCAAAACCCGCGCTGCAGAGGTTGCCAATGCCATGCTCAAGATCTGCTCCAACATCACTGGCATCTTTGACGGAAAAGCTGATGCCATGGATCTCATTCTCGCTGGTGATGGCCTCTCTAAGGTCTTTGAATTCCGAGATCACCTGAATAGGACCGAGTTCCTCCGTCATCTGGCCCACAGCAAGCCCAGTCTCAAGGTTCTCGAGATCGGCGCTGGCACAAGCGCTCCCACTGTAGACGCCTGGACAGATCTGTCATTCCCAGATGGCCGCATTTACTACTCCGAGTACACCATCACGGATCTCAGCACCAGTCTGTTGCTCGACACTAAGGAGCGAACAAAGGGAATCCCCAATATTCGTCACGCTGTGCTCAACCTTGGCGAGGATCCCACCAAGCAGGACTTTGCGGCAGGAGACTATGATCTTGTCATCGCAACCAACGCTATCCACGCCACCAAATCCATCTCCGAGACCTTGAAGAATGTCCGAAAGCTCCTTCGCTCTAACGGCCGGCTTCTCCTTCAGGAGCTTAGCCCCTCTTCTAAATGGCCCAACTACATCTTTGGTGTTCTGCCATGGTGGTGGTGTGGTGCCGCAGATGACCGTGCCGAAGAACCCTATGTGTCTACTCAGAAGTGGGAGGATGAGCTACTCGCTGCTGGATTCGACAAGCCCGCCATTGTGCCTGGCTCTGGAACGCCTCTGCAGGAGAACACCATCATCATCGCCAAGCCTCTGGTCCAGCAGGAAACCACCGATAAGGCAGTGACTCTGCTCGGACCCCTAAACGATACCGTTACAAAGGCTCTCTCAGAGAAGCTGGCTACACAGGGTCTCGTTGTTGAGCACTGCAGCCCCGACACTGTCCCTACTCCAGGGCAAGACGTCCTTGTGCTCTTGGAGAAGGATGAACCGTTCTTTGAGAAAATCACCGCTCCTCAGTTCGACAACTTCAAAAAGTTGGTCGAAGGAGCTGGCGATGCTGGTATCTTCTGGGTCACTCGCCCAAGCCAGATGCAGTGCCTGAACCCTGCCTACGCCCAAGTTGTCGGTGCGGCCCGCACGATCCGCAGTGAGATGGCGGTCAACTTTGCGACATGCGAGGTCGACGAAGTTGATGCCTCTCTTGATCAGATCACCAGCGTTTTCACACGATTCTTGGCCCGGGACAATGAGCGTTGCGAGTGGCTGCACCCTGACTACGAGTACGCTATCAAGGACGGCCAGGTCAACATTGGAAGATACTACCCCTTCTCGCTGAGCCAGCAGCTATTGACGGCTAACCCCGATGAGCCTATTGTGCTTGACAGCAAGAAGCCCGGCTTGTTGAATGCTCTTAGCTGGAGCCGGAGAGTTGCTAAGCCACTGGTGGGCGATGATGTCGAGGTCAACATCTACGCTGGAGGTTTGAACTTTAGAGTAAGACTGCCCTTTGAACAAGTGACTGAAACCGAGTACACTAACCTTGAAATTCAGGATGTTCTTAGTGCCAACGGGATTATCGAAGTGCCTGAAGAAGGATTCGGCCTGGAAGCCACTGGCGTTGTCGCACGTCTTGGCCCGGATGTCAAGGATCTACGTGTCGGAGACCGTGTCATCCTCTTCAGCCGAGGCTCCTTCTCTACCTCCATCACCACCTCAGAGAAGCTCTGTGAGGTTATTCCTGACGATCTGAGCTTCGAAGATGGCGCTACAATGCCCTGTGTGTACGCCACTGCCATCTACTCCCTGATCGACATTGGCGGCCTCAAGCACGGACAGGTACGAACCCCCTCATGATGCACTCTTGAGCATCCATACTAACACATCATGTCCCTAGTCTGTTCTCATCCACAGCGCCTGTGGTGGTGTCGGCATCGCAGCTATCCAGATTGCACGCATGCTGGGGGCCGAGATTTATGTCACAGTCGGCAGCGAGGTCAAGGTCAAGTACCTCATGGATGTGTTCGGCATCCCGCGTCACAGAATCTTCAACTCACGCAACGACTCATTCGTCGAGGGAGTTGCCCGTGAGACTGGCGGCGTTGGAGTCGATCTTGTCCTCAACTCGCTGTCTGGCGAGCTTCTTCACGCAACTTGGCGCTGTGTTGCCGAGTTCGGCAAGATGGTCGAGATTGGTAAGCGAGATCTCATGGGATCTGGAAAGCTCGATATGGATGTTTTTATGGCCAATCGTAGCTACTGCTGTGTCGATATGGACCAGATGTGTTTCAAGAGGAGAGCGATCTGCAAAGAGTGAGTGCATCACCTGCCAGGTGCTAAGCAACACATAACTAACAGGCTTAGACTTCTTAAGGCTGTCGTTCGCTACTACAAGGAAGGCCATATTGTCCCCATCAACCCGAACAAGGTGTTTGATGCGGATTCTGTGCAAGATGCCTTCCGATACATGCAACGAGGCTTACACATTGGCAAGATCGTCATCTCGATTCGAGAGGAGGATGGAGCCCTCAAGTTTGACCCCACCACTGCCACCAGGCCCAAGGTTGTGGAGCTTGATAGCACAGCATCCTACCTTTTGATCGGAGGTTTGGGTGGCCTCGGTCGGTCAGTGTCACGATGGATGGTCGAGCACGGCGCCCGTCACTTGGTCTACCTCTCGCGAAGCGCTGGAACTCGTCCAAACGAACAAGCCCTGGTCCGCGAGTTGGAGAGCATGGGCTGCAATGTCCAGCTGGTCCAGGGAAGCGTGTCCGTCCTTGATGATGTTGCGAGGGCTATCGCAGATGCGCCCAAGCTGAAGGGTATTCTGCAAATGTCCATGATTCTTCGAGACAACGCCGTTCCTCGCATGACATACGAAGACTGGACAACTGCTGTCGAGCCCAAGATTCAAGGAACATGGAACCTTCATGAAGCCTCCATGACTGCTGGCTGCGACTTGGACTTTTTCCTTCTCTTCTCTTCCATCTCCGGTATCATCGGACAGCCAGGTCAAGCCAACTACTCCAGCGCAAGCGCGTTCCTCGATAGCTTCGTGCAGTACCGCACAGACCGAGGCCTGCCCGCGTCGACCATCGACATTGGTGATGTCACTGATATTGGTGTCATTTCTGGCGATGACGGACTCAAGCGTGTCATGAAGCTGACAGGTGCTTACGGTATCAATGAGCAAGAGCTTTTGGATGCGATCGCCATGTCCATGAGTTTCTCCTCCACTACCGCCTCGTCCGAGATGCGTGGTCCGGCATCGACAGCTGTTACACACAACAACTTTGTTGTCGGTCTTGCCTCGGCCACTCCTCTCGAAAGTGCAGACAACCGTTCCATCTGGCGCAAGGACATGCGGATGGCCATGTACCACAATACCAGCCTTGGAGCAAGCGCGCGCTCCGGATCTTCCAACGATAGTCTCAATGCATTCCTCGGCAGTGTTCGACGAGATGCATCCAGACTCAAGGAGGGCGCCACTGCGACCACTCTGGCACGCGAGATTGGAAAGAAGCTGCTCAGTCTGATCATGAAGCCCGAAGAGGACCTGGTGACGTCGACGCCCTTGGCCAACTTGGGCATGGACTCTCTGGTTGCTATTGAGATGAGGACCTGGTGGAGGCAGACCTTTGGCTTTGATATCAGTGTCTTGGAGATTATGGGAATGGCTAGCTTGGATGCTCTAGGTAGCCACGCTGCCCAAGGCATGTTGAAGGCTTTGGAAGATGGACAGTGAGAGGGCAGTTAGTAGAAGCAACGGAAGATTGTCAACGTAGGGAAATTATTCCTTTTGTCTTGGGTCTAGAAAGGTATACATGTTTGGAGTTTTTGTTCTATTCTATTGATAGACTGGGGTATTTCTGTGGCTTGATAATGGTTCAGCCGGGAGCTGGACTCTCGACTTGTACGTACATACTCGGCTCAATATTTCGACAATAACATGACTTTACAAAACTTCACAGTTCCATTTTCAGCTCCCTATTTGCAAACCATATAGTTGTAATAAGAAAGTCCCGGTCGCGAACACCTGAAAGCTTCCTATTGCGATAAATATGCCTGAGCATATACTTCTGGCGTGCCGTTTTACAACGTCATAATTCTGATGAATACCACCTTGGCATAGTATCACGAGGTTTGACGTTTGCCGAGATGGCTGAGGCTCAGCTGCAAATAAATCACTTGCGACCGTAATCTGCGGATGCCTCAAATCGACCCACGGCACTCGCATCGCTTAAACAGAATACCTATTAAGCCTTCCAATAGCCGAAAGCGAGGATGGCCACGCTCAAGGTGACGCGTTGTCCTGTTAAGCTCACACACTAGTAACACCACGCATGGCCACGGGATCCGGAACCCGGGCGGGCATTGGCCGTTGGGTCGCTCGGTTGGTGAGATGCAGCGAATCCCCGCCGGAGTCGGGATAAATCAGCCAGATTTCGGGTGCCAAGGAGCCCGGGGATGGCACCACTTCTCTTTCACGCCACAATCTTTGGCGTGATATAACTGCCGGATGATCGCCTCTAGTGCAGTAGATATCCACGTCATCTCACGCTTAAACTGACATCACCGATATCATTGCCATTCCATTAAATTATCTACACTATCCAGCCTCAATCATGGCATCGCCGGGAGACCTCCCAACCACCATGCGAGCCGCCCAATGGCGCTCCATCGCCGGCGGCATCGACAAGAACCTCAAGTTCACCGACGACGCAAAAATGCCCAAAAACGCCAACCCTCTACCCAAAGACTACACTCTCGTCAAGGTAGCCTATGCATCACTCAATCACCTCGATTATAAAGTCGCCGAGATGCCCCTCGGAAGCACCTTCATCAAGAAGCCAGTCACGCCCGGACTTGATTTTTCGGGCACCGTCGTTGCGAGCAATCTCAACAACCTCAAGCCCGGACAACGCGTCTTGGGGAGGACCGAGCCTCCAACTGGTGGTACATTGGCAGAGTACGTGGTGGTGGGAAAGGCAGGAGTTGCCACTCTGCCAGATGGTGTACCTCTTAGAGACGCAGCGTGTGTGGGCATCTGTGGCACTACAGCTTTGCAATGCTTCGCACCATACGTGGGGCGCGACAAGAAGGTCCTCATTAACGGCGGCAGCGGCGGCGTTGGAACCTTTGCAATCCAAGTCGCCAAGGCTTTGGGTGGTCGTGTCACCGCCATCTCGTCGGGGGCCAACGCCGAACTGTGCAAGAGTCTTGGAGCTGACGAGGTCATTGACTACAAGTCCGAGGACATTGTTGCGGCGCTGAATCGAAGCGGTCAACAATATGACCACATCTTGGACACTGTCTTCGTCAACCCAAACATATACTGGCAGTGCCATCAATACCTCAAACCACAAGGGACATATGTTTCTGTCGGCCTGCCACCGACTTTCAAAACCTTCAAGACGCTGGCCGCTATTCACCTGCTTCCCAAGTGGCTCGGAGGAGGCCAGAGGAAGTTTGTCTTCCATTCGGTCACGGCAAACCCGGAGAACTTCACACAAGTCGCGCAGTGGATTGCAGAGGGAAAAGTCAAGCCTGTAATCGAGGAGGAGTTCAGCTTGGAAGAAGCTGGTAAAGCCTACCAAAAGCTCAAGGCCGGGGCTACCAGAGGAAAGTTGGTTGTCCGGGTCAGTGGGGAGCCTGATCAAGAGCAGTAGTTGTGATTTGTGAAAAGCTTGGTGTAATGATTCTATGGCGTTTCTTTGTGTAGTTTTACTAATTCTCATCTCATATTATTTATTGAGGAGGACTTTTCAAGTAGGTGCTCGTAGTAACCGCCCGTGTAGTCAAAGAGTAGGCAATTTTCGTTCGAGGCTCTACGACGGAATGCTGCATTTTGATATAGAATTAACTGGTCATATTTTCCAAGGCGTCATAAACAATACACTATCCAGCAAAAGAGGTTCCTCGCAACCACTCCAACACGTCCTGTCCAAATTCGGTCGGCTTCTCGAGAAGCGCCCAGTGACCGCCTGGCCTTGTCACACTCTTCACATGTGGGAGATAGCCGGCGTCGATGTTGGCCTGCAGCGCATCGGTCCTACATACAAAGTCCTGCTCTCCGCCCCAGAAGAAGACCGGAACCTTGATAATCTTGGCCTCCTCGGGCACAAGCTTATCCGCCTTATTCTGCACATCCCACCTGAAGGCCTTGTACCAACAGCTCGGCGCGTCGAAACCGCTGCCATCTTTACCGAATCGCTCCAGAAAGTCTGCCTTGTGATCGGCTGTTGCGTAAGGTAGAGTAGGTTGGGTGCGAGCCTCAGTCACATATTTGCGCATTCCTCCAGGGCTGGTCCAATTCTCGATCCAGGTATGGGGGTCACCGTGGGCCACCGTATAAACAGACTCGGCATTCTTGGCCATAATTCCTGGCGCGTCGTCGGCAGTAAAGAAATGCCAGTACTCGTAGATACCGTGTCCGTAGATCTCTTTGGTACTCTTGTTTGTGGTATCGAGATCGAAGTTACCAGACGGTGGGATATAAGCGACGTTGACTAGGATGACGCCAGATACACGAGCGGGAAAGAAGTTGTATAGGCGCTGGCAGATTGCACTGCCCCAGTCGTGGCCGACTGAAACAACTTTGGATATCTTTTCAGCATCGAGAATCTCGATGACGTCGGCCGACATTAGGTTCCAGGCATAGGCGTCGAGGTTTGTGGGCTTGGATGTTCCGCCGTAGCCTAGATTATCCAGGGCGACAACACCGTATCCATTAGGAACGAGGTAGTTATTGATGAGACCGGCCCAGAGCCGTGCAGTGTCGGGCCAGCCGTGGAAGAGGAGCAGGGTGGGCTTGGAGTCCTTGGCTGAGGAGGTATAATATGTGTAAGTAAAGCCCCGCGAGACCTCGAGGGTCTTTTTGTCAAGTTTTGATAGATCCATGGCCGCCATGTTGAGAGTAATAAGCAGGTTTGCAGTGCTTCCTCTGAAATGGTGACTGCGGGAGAGACACCCACTCCCTATATATACCAAAGCTCAACTGCAGCTCTCCGACCAAGCCGGGCTCCGTACCTGGCCTCGGGTGGATGTGTGACGCAATTTGGGCAGATCGACAGGAGCTTGCGTCGGGGGCCACATCTCAACCCTCGCCCGTGTCCCTAAAAGGCAATACACAGCGCTTCGCAAGTTGTGGTCCATGCAAGCCTAGCGCGCTTGGTCAGCGGCTGCATGGCCAGGCGAGAAGGTTGCCTGCACCCAGTTAGTTGGGATATGCTCCTCGTCGGTTTCTTTACAATTTGTTTATAGAGTTCTAATAAGAGAGTCACTCAGTACGGGAGAGTAACTGCCGGCGTGAGCTAGGAACGCTGTCGAAACTCCACCAAAGCAGGGTACCCTTGGATAGCGGAAAGCTAATCTAGAGGTTTGCTGAGCGGACTCGCCCCGATACGCTGCGTTGTACGCTAACAAGCTTTGTTCCGGGGCGCCGAAACTCACTACTGTACTGACTGCAACGGCGGTGTCGTCTTTCCGCGCTTGAACGTCGGTAGTAATTCTACCGAGGCGTTTAGAGCGAGAAGAGGCGGTCGATGTGTTCCCAATTGGGGCATATGTAGGTATACGGCTGTGCAGCGAGACAGACAAATTGCAACGTATTATTCATGGGTAAGATTCGGCCAGAGATGCTTGGTCTAAATATCCGGCTGGAGTAACTAAGTCGGTGCACCACTTTTACTCTAGATCCTCTGTCTTGTTGTACTATGAATATTGTTTCTTAAACAGGACATCCGCCTCAAAGCATCGTTCTTTGCTTTTGGTAGTTGTAACGTTACAGGTGCCCAGTTTCGAGACACCGATGCGTTGGCAATGCGACAAATCCTTCGTGTCTGGTTTACGCTTGTGTCGCGGTTAATTTCACCTTAAGGTGGAAAGGTTCCTGAGTAACGTGTCATTGCGACTGACTACAGAAGTGTCGAAGACCTCATCTCAATTCTGGAAGAATACAAGGTTGATACAGTCATTTCAGCTCTGGGTGGCCTCGCTCCGCCAGAGGCCGAAAAGGCTCTCATCCATGCCGCTGAAGCCTCGAGCGTCACACGGAGATTCATCCCCAGTGTCTCTGGGATCAAGTACCGTCGAGAGTATGGTCCAGCCCCTTCTCGCTATGAGGGTTCATGTCTAACTGTTACTAGTCAAGCCTGGTTTCCTGCCGTTCAAGCTAAGCTGGCGGCAATGGCCGAGCTGGAGGGGACGAGTCTCGAGCGAACTATTGTCTGCAATGGCTTCTTCCTCGACCACTGGAGAATGCCCAAAGTCAAGTCCTACCTCAGCTCCATGACCTTGTTTATCGATGTAGCTTCTAAGGAGGCCGCCATTCCGAGCTCTGGAAATACCCCCGTCGTGTTGACATATAGTGTTGATGTTGCCAAGTACACTGCAGCATTGTTGACGTTGGAGAAATGGGAACGGGAGTCGTACGCCATTGGCACCAAGCTATCACTCAACGAATTCCTCCGACTTGCTGAGGAGGTTCGTAGTAAGTGTTATTTCTGGCCACATTCCAAGACTGAGATTACTGAGATCCGCTAATTGAGTGCAAATAATAGGGACCGAGTTCAAAAAAGTGCACGATTCCTTGGAATTGCTCCAGTCCGGAAAAATCACCGAGCTCCCTGGCCATCGTTACGCTTACGACCATGTGCCAAAGGAAGCATTGCAAGGGATGCTTGCCACGTTTGGTGTGCTGTTTGACGAGGGACAATTTGACTTCAAGCCTGAGCGCAGCCTCAATGACATCTTTCTAGAGATGAAGCCTGTGTCGGCCAAGGAGATGTTGGAGATTGGATGGAGGGGCTTAAAGTTGGATTTGCATGTCGAATGGTCTGCGGCGTTGTGACGAATCTGGAATGACTGGCGAAGTTTTCGTTGTTAGTACCCTAAGATATGCGGTGCTTCAATCACTATAGGGCTTGTTCTTGCGTACGTTCCTACGCGTCAAATGATTAGGTGGGTCTAGCTACTCCAGACCTATCGACTGTTTGTTTTCTCAAGGGTGATGTCTATATTAGGCGGGGGAGGAGTCCCGAGACGGCCACTAATAAGTATGATCCATGTCCCAAGAGCTACCCGATTTTTGAGAAATGTGCTAGGACCAGGCGGTAGCAGAGCAAGGCAAGTGTTTCCATTCATCTACTTGCAGAGAGTGACTCCCCATTCTGACCCGCTACAGTTTTCACATGTGTGACTAGCGTGCATGATGAGCAGAACTTATCGTGGTGTCGTTTTCTGTGGAGTCCTTTTGACAAGGAACGCTTAGCCACCAACAGAAGGGAACGACCTCGCAACATAGATTGAGGCCCGGAGGAGCCGTCAGGATCGAGCATGTGGCGCCATCCGAAGTCGGCTCGGATGCAACGCTCGAGTGTTCACCACGGGGACCCTCACGGCCCAGGGCATGATTAGTCACCTTGAAATCCTTTATCGCCCCGTTGGAAGTGCAATCTTTTACTTTAGACTTTAGCCAACTAAGTTACTCATCACTGATATATTATTCCGGCCAATCTATTAGGTGACAGATAGGTATCAAGCATCCCTGAAGCCAACACTAGCACACTGACAGCTTGATTTGAGACATGCAGAGGAGGCCAATAGAATGATCCTTCTGAACGTAGATCCCGCCTAGTACTAGTATTCGGTGTAACACCTGCCTACGTTCTTCCTCTGGTCCTTCTTCCAATGCACCACAGGGATATCCGGGGATTTAAACCCCGGCGGCGCCGCAACAACAACGGGTACAGCCTGGAGTATCGTGACAGCGAACGTAAAGTAAGCGGGTGCCGCAGGCTCGTTCTCCATCTCCTTCGTTTCTGTAAGATACGAAGGCCGGATGCTGAGAACTGTTCGGGTTGAAGGACGACCTTCGATAGTGACGATGTATGTGTTGTCCGGCTCAATATGCTCAGGCCTCATTAATGTGTCAAAGAAATATGTAATCGTGATGCTGATGAAAGGAGTGTCGTCTTCGAGATATCCCGTGGACGTATAAGTAATGCGGCCGGTCTCGCCCTTTTTGATTTTCATAACTGGCCGGGTGATGTCTTGCGGCGCGGCGAATACTTGCTTGTCGCCGCCAATCCTCGAAATCTTGACCCCAAACTCTTCGCCCAGGTGCTGGATCATTTGGTAGTTGTAATGCTTCTGATACCATATCGCGGGGCTGTTCTCGTCCGTTGTCTCATCCGGAACTCTTCCCAGACCAATGACTTTCAACACGCCTGTATTTTTCTGATCGGCACAATCGAAATATTCCTCAATCTTGATTCGTTTAACATCGTTCGAAAGCCCTGTCAATAAGGTAGTGAAGCGCTGTGTCATGAAGTCGGGATTAAGGCCTCCTGCGTGAAACGTTGCACTTCCTCGCTGACAAGCCGCCTTGATCTCGTCTCCGAAACTTTTATCCCGCGCTGGAAGGTAGCTATACGGATGAGTCGTCAGGACATTTTTGCCTGCTTCAAGTAGCCTAGTGTACGTCGACAGCGGAGGTGTCGATGGAGAATCAAGGGCCGTATGAACCACGACATCGCAATCGATGGCCAAGAATTCTTCCCATCTGCGCGTTGCTTTGACACCAATTGGTTTGATACCGGCCAGTGTGCCTACATCAACACCATCTTTTTGCTCTTGAAACACGAAAACTCCTACAATTTCAAACTCTGGCAGGCGGCAAGCTTCGCGGATAATGATGCAGCCGGCGTCGCCAGGGCCAAAAACGCAAATCTTGTATGGAGCAGTCCGGCCGCCCATGATGAATGATGCGAAGGTCTGCCTGGGGGACGAGTCCATGCGGTGGATAATGAAATATCTGGGATTCTCCATTCCAGGTTTGTCTCCGGCGCTATTAGATATACCCGGAAGGGAACTGAGGCCCTCCGCGGGGACGGGACTAAAGTCACCCGGCCGGAACGGCACTGAAACCCTCCGGCAAAAACGGGACTGTAATCCTCCCGGGGGAAGGGGCGGGGTTGCGGGCTCGGTAGGGTGTGTAGGCAAATTACTAGCTTTCCTAAATTAATAATATCTAGGTATAATTTTCCTTAACAGTCACAAGCTAACTTCTTTCATGTCCTGAAGATGTACAACTTGTCTCTCTACCTTTTAGCAGGGCTAGAAACCACGCTTCGCTACTCAATTCAATACGCGCGCGGGCCCTAGAACTACATATAAGGCCAGATGGCGGTAGGGCTTGCAATTAATCATTATTCAGTTGATAGATAGAACAGAGGCAGATTGCAAGCGTGGGTCAACTCCATGCTGCCTCCGCCGCGCGCTCTGCCAACAGTTCATGAATCCTCTTCCCTGGATGCAAGGGATCATACCACACCTATAAGTCATCAGTCATAGCCGTATTCTGATCGTTGCATCAAAACCACTTACGCAATTCACGCCTTTCTTATCTGTGCAATTCGAGTTTGGAGCTCCAACAGATTGGGGATCAAGATAAGCATCCCAAAAGATATCTGATATCTCCAACAGGACAGATTTGCAGTCCTTGTGGGATTCTTTGAACAACACGAAATTCTCGCGAAGAAAGCCGTTCCATCTCTCGATAGAATACAGAAGTTTCTCGTAGTCATCTCCCAGGCGGTGTTTCTGCAGTCTAGGTACCAAGTTGATAGCTAGTCACTTGTCAGCATACTTCTAAGAGAGAAGAAGAACTTGGGACATCAAGCATACGGGGCACTTCGATTATGATGAATTTTCGAAATCCCAGATTGTACAAGTCGTTTGTCAGCTCGAATAAGCGTTTGACCACCTTCTCTAAAAGGTCGATGATGTTAGGCTCAGTGAAAGTAACTCTCACATCGTTGACACCAAACCAGATGGCAGCAACCGCATTTTCGCCGTCCCATGCAGCATAGTCCGGACTATCGCCCATGCTCCCCTTGAAATGCCCAATCTGGTCGACGAAACTGGGAGCATCCGAGGGATGGGGGGTGATCATTTCTGAGTCTACCACGGAACCAGAGCGAGCAAAAATGTAGGCCAGAGATAGAGTGTAGTTGAATTCTGACACCATGTACATGATCCAATTCATACCGCCAGACGAGGTAATCCCTGGCCATTTCGGGTTTCCAATTGGATTTTCTGCTGTGGGACCGGGCTGGGGCTCGATGCCGGACCTGTTGTATCGGAAGCCGCTCCTGGAAAACGAATCGCCGCTTGCATCTGTTAGCAGACTGACTCGATTTCGATGAAAATACCAACCACGCACAACGTAATTACAAACTGAGGACTGTCATCCTGGCCAATCGGAATCGGAGGATACAGCTTCGGTAGACGAGGCGATTCGAGCCAGAGCGGGATAGACAGGATCAGCAAGATTGCAAAGACGACAAAGGACGTCGTCAACGGTTGAAACTTCATCCTGCTAGCCGTCCAGCAAGACGTTTCACGGAGACACAATTTTTTTTTACATTTTGGGGGCAGCAATTGTGAGCTTTCTTATCCCTTCTCGCCGATGTTTCATCCCTGAATGTGGCGGCGTTAGCCAATTCCAGCCAGCCTAATTCGAGGATCTGGCCTTTTTACTGGCCAGACTTCTCCCTTCAGATCAATAGTGTCTCAGCCACTGGGCCAGCCGAAATGAGGAGCTGCGAAATTAAGCGCACGTCATGGCGCCTGCTCGAAGGTTAAAGTGACCTACCCGGGAGACTCCTTTTGAATTGATGGGAAACGCCTGTGATAAGAGGTAAGCCATCATTTGGGCTGTTTGTAATAATTCACGTTGTTATAAAAGTTGAAATAGAGATAACTGCTTTTTTTATTAGGCTCAATACTTAATTTGGGTGTGTTGTGCTTGTTTACGACATAATACGGATCCGTCGCGAGGGTTGTTCGTCTGATTATGCGCTGATACTTGCAAGAGATTTTAACACCAACAATATGCTGTGTGATATGCCGTAGCAGGTGGTAGTATATCTTAGTGTCTGTTTTTACCTACTAGAAGTTGCCTCAAATAAGGCCTTGATATACATGTAGGGATGATCTCCCTCCGGAAACGTCCCGTGAGCAAAGTTAATACCATAAATTACAGAATAATGGCCTGCGGATTCAGATATGCAAACATTTCAATCCACGTCAGACTTTCCTCGGACGACTTCTTCCAGATCGTCTCCAAGGCTGCAGTGACGGAGTGAACTGAGGCAAATCGAATCTCGTCATATATAAAAGTTGCTATGCCGCGAACCGCCCTTTGTTGCTTCGGACATTGAGAATGGGCACCGGCAATGCAGAGAGGCAGGACGGCGCAGTTGAGGATTTTGGATGGTCGCTTGATACTCGAGATGCAGTCTAGACAGGACTGGGTATGTTGCTGGACCAGAGCGTGGTTGGCAGGTAGGCCACAGACCCCTCGGTACAGGTAAATGAGTGCTGCGTGTTGAAAGAGTCGAATTAGGCTATATGCTTGTGCCGACTCCGTATCAGGCTCTGAGGGTTCATTCGGGCTCGAAGGTGGTGAAGTAAGGTCCTCGAGTGCAAGTGGGGCGTATGTTGGTCGGAGAGCCTCCTCAAAGGTCCGGATTCGTTCGATGGAGAATTCTTCGCGCATATTTGTGGTGGCGTCCAGGTAGAAGGCCATATTTGAGATTTGCTGAAAGACGGATGAGAGGGAGCAGTATCCCTTGATATCTTCTCCCCACCAGACGGGTCCCCTGTCTACGAGGTCCCAGATGACGGGTGAGAAAGAGGGTGCTTGTCCTGTGAGCATGGATCTCGTGAGATCTGCGGTTGCAAATTCTGATAATAGCATGTGAAGGGGATCTTGACCCGTCCCCAAGACGGCTGGCATGCCTCCGAGCTGTTGAACAATAGCCAAAACGCCATCTCGATGGCTCGAGGTAGATGCTGATGATTGCGCGCATTCCAGAAAACCGTCATGGAAGTATAGTAGTAGTACAGCAAAAAGCAGCGTCTGTAGGGGGCCGTTTTCTTTTGCACAACAATCGTTAACTTCCTCGCGAAGTGCCGAAAGACATTCCATGCGCTTCGCATTCAGGATGCTGCGGCTGTTTCGTCCATCCTGCAACCAGCGATGTGAGTCTGCTAGAACGCATGTGGCGAGGAGCACGACGCGATGCTCCAGAGCGACCAAGGTAGGAGGCGCGCACGGTTTCGTGGCCGTCGTTAATAGCGGCCAGAACCGTCCGTGGAAGTAATCTAGCGATCGCTTTTCGTAAACAGCAAGGGAAGCAGCCAGCTGCTCATCCCGGCTAGGTATTTGATAGATGGCCGGGACTGTCACGGCCGGTCGCGTGCTCCATCGGATCAACCGGGTATTGTAGTCGCATGAAGCGCCCACCTTGGCGCATCTCGTGCAGACAGGTTTTGACAGGTCGCACTTGATCCGGCGCTTCTTGCAGGGCCAGCAAGAGCCTTCGACTACCCTGATTCGCGTTTTTCCCATAATAGGTTTGATGTTGAAGAACGACTCTAAGAAACCTAAGATCTGGAGTCGTGCGACTGGTGGGTGGTGGAAGCGGAGAAGAAGGAGAGCCGATAGCCCGTATATACTAGCGGGAGTCCTTGGCTTGGCCTTCGTTCGTGGTCGGCGGATCGATGATTTTGTCGTCGCTGATCAAACCCGGATGGTTCACCTTGATGATTGATGTGAGTATGGATGACGGAAGTCAAGAGGAGGAGATCCACCGCAGCCCGGCAGTTGAAGACCGGCGATTATGTATGCTGCTGCAGAAAACTAGCGATAACGGTAGGATATCACATCCTGGGGTTGCAGATATCAACACGATCCTTGGTCAGCTTCCGACAGCCCGCGCGGGGAAGCTGGGACAGATTCTCGACTCTGATGGGCTGTCAAAGAGCTCCACTGGAAAATGGGCAATCGACTTTCCCCATTGAGCCTAGTCGCAGGCACGCCAATCTCTGCGGTTGGGACTCTCGGGGCGTTACCAAGGATTGATATGCGGGGGTGGCAGAGGCACGGGACGGTAAATTGAAAGGTATGATTAAAAGGTAGCTTCTTGATAATCCCCGGAGTATCTTACATTGAGAATAACGTACCGAACCACCTTTCGCGCAGTTTTATACTCGAGTTTGACAAAGTATATGCAGTCACGTGACCATATCCTCAATCCGATCATCTTGAAGGTTAAGATACTGGTATTTAACAGCATGCAAGTATTATACCTCTATAGCTCAGGTTTATTATTGCCTGCTTTCATTGCTTTTAGTATTATGCTATCTAAGATTCTTAAGAACCAGTAACTAGTTTCCTTGCAGATGTTTTATTTGAATTGAAATATTAAACTTTGCAAGACTGAAACATGTGGCATAGCGAGAAGATGCCACGCTTCATAAGCCGCCGAGGTTGCTCAATGCTGCAAAGGAGCACGATCCCTATAATTCAAGACCTTGCAACTCATCGGGGAGTTAGCCGGTCTAGGTATGTTCGGTACCAAGACCACTCGGCACGCTCGGAGCATGCTGTTCGGCTTCTGGAGCACCCGTCCCCGGTGGCGTAAGCCTCATCTGCAAGCTTGTGGTAGCCGTCAGTCTTTTGAGAGTGCGGGGAAGGTCCGAGCCCGTCGTCTGATCCTCTTTGTTCCTTGAGTCATGGCGGTTTCATGGCACCCTGTGCGCCGCCACAAGTCTTGCACTACCCCCTCTGACTCGGCTCGTCTCAAGTCTCTGGTAATCTACGGCTCAATGAAGCATGGCTGGCATCGACTCTGGCCAGAGCTAATGCGGGTTGACAGCCACAGCACAGAACTAATCCCAGGTTTTGAGCGGCTCTAAGCTCAATCGCGTTGACCTCATCGTGTAGCCCAGGGGCTGACAGGCTAGCCAAGCGCAAGCCGGTTAGATGGTAGCTCCGGTGTCAGACAATGACTCGCCGAGCTGACAATTTGCTTTGAGGCAATCACGCTTCTCCATTTGCAAACTGTTCCCTTGTATAATAGTCGCCCTTTCTGATCAATGACGACAACCAATAGAGTTGGGGTGGAATGGCGGCCAGTCAGAGAGAGCGAGGTTCAATCCACGACAAGCCTGCACTTCCCTACAGCGGCCGCCCGGGCCTCGATCGCGCCACAACTAATTAAGTATGCTCATTGACCCGTCAGATCGGGCATCACTGTCCCGCATTTCAGAATTTAATCGCCAAGTGCCCGCTGCAATGAAGTCCGTCCGTCCCGGCAAGGGGAACACCATCGCTCTTTTCGCAAACTTCTCGACAACTACATGGGCTCCATCTGTTGCACCATCATTGGGTCCTCAACAATGGGCGAGGAAGTCCATGCCCAGCCTTCCATAGGCTTGAACCCTCGCAGTGTACCCCTCGACGAGCTGCCAACGAACCCGTTACAACAACGCCTGATTGTCATCAACTTCCTTGTGACGGCTCTGGCATTTCTCTTTTGGGCTCTCCGCATTTATTCGAAACACACAGCTAAGCAACTGGGAATTGGTATGTGCTTGCCGATAACCGAAAAGCCTTGACCACAGGCGGCTTCCTTAGCCGGGCCTATGTTGACAAACAACGGTTTAGATGATGGGTTGATGACAGCTGCTATGGTATGGACCAATCCATTTACCGGTACTGGTCATCTCATGGAGTTTCATCCTCACTAAATAACTCTGACTGACAGGCCTTCTCCATTGGACTGGCTCCGGTTACCTATCTATGTGAGTCCCGAGTCACTCGAAGCAGTGTGACTGTCCTGGATTCATCTCTGAGCTTGGTCTAATATTCTTTCTATGATAAGACTTCCGCTACTGTTATACCGGCTTCCCGCAAGCATCGATTCCTGAGACTCGTGACATGGGACAAGCCCTTTTCTTCAACTGGATGATGCAAATCTTTTATAACCCTATATTAGGTCTCGTAAAAGCATCAGCCTTGGTATTCCTGCACCGTCTTGGAGGGCATAGCCGGAGGATAAGCTTGAGCATACAGGGGCTTGGTGTTTTGAACTTGGCCTTGATGATCGCCGTTTTCTTAACTGTCATCTTCCAGACCACACCCATCAACGCCTACTGGGATCTAACAGTCGAGAGGAAGCGACAGATTGACGGACCGGCATTCTATGTTACGTCTGCGATTATCACCATTGTCACGGATGTTCTCGTACTCATTATTCCCTTCCCCTTGATCCTCGGACTCAACATGCGTGTGGCAACCAAGATCGGCATACTGGTGGTCCTACTTCTCGGCGGCGTGTACGTACTCTACGTCGAAGCGATCTCCTTCAAGTCTAATTACCAGTGTAGTGTCACCGTGGTGGGCATCATTCGAGTCTACATATTCCACAGGACCTTCTACGATGCTTCCTACGACGCATCGAACAGCCTCAACAACTGTCTCAGTGCAGTCGAGGTGAATCTGGCCATCATGGCCGCGTCTGGTCCCGCCTTCCGGCTTCTTCTAGGACGCGTGTTCCCAGGGCTTTTCACGACTCATGCTGGTACCAGCGCCGAAATTCCCTCAGGTTATGGCGGTGCTCCCAAGAGTATGAGCCGCGCTGTTGACACAGAAACGTTCCGACTCGGGAAGTTGTCAACCAACAAACACCATTCCGTGGTTCTTGGACGATCCCCAAATACCAGTGAGGAAGAAATCATGACGTACAATGGGATTATGCGGACCACTCAGGTAGTTTGAGCTTATAGAAACTTGGTAGAGTGTAAAGGTTAGCATCACGGTAAATAATTAAATAATTCTGACTAGTATTATGCTTCCCATGTGTAATGTGGCATTAAAGATGCTCTGCTGACATTTATAACGGCCATAGGACTTGAGATGTTTGTATATAGGCTACGTTGCAATTTGCGTGGTAGTACCTAGCCAAGTGAGGGTACGAGTGTAATGGATTGCGGTGAAACCAGGAATCGGACACTAGCAGAGTTGGTAGTGTGTCACCCCGATCTTGATGGATTGGAGACCCGACAACCTGGTCTGGCATTCCCCGGATCACCGTTCTTATCAGTAATTAGGGTAATTGTGGGGTATGGTGCGGCATGCCTTGGCCACGTGAGATTGATCCTTTATGCTTCTCGGTATCGCGGTACCTTGCATGACACTATATATGGAACAACCTTAAACCCGGATCGAGGCGGCTATGACGAACCGGTGGTGTGGAAATGGGGTTTGATTTAGTTGAAACTGTCGATCACTGAGTTAGACGACGAGCTGAATAGAGCCTATATAATTCCTCCAACGGCTTTATTCACTGGCTTGCGCAACCACTGATTGGCTTAGCATATCATAGGGGCAGAGAGCTCCGACCGAAAACCCTCCAAGTGTGGCTAGTTTTAGTAAAATACTACGCCACCCCATGCACATTGGAGCGGCGATGGGGCGCATGGGGTATCCTCAGCCGAAGGCCGTGTGTCCGCGGGCCGGGAAGCTATTACTACTACCGCATTATCTACGTACTGATCCAGTGCCATGGCCATACTTGGTATTATATATCATGTAAGGACTCCGTGTAAGAACCTGTCGTTTCCTAAGCTCCTGATCCCTCATCTTCATCTTCATGCCATCCGGGGGAGACCCGTAGACCAGGTGATTACGATCAAATGGCGCATCCAACATCAAACCCTCAAGCGTTTTTACACGAGAGACAGCCACGTAGCTTAAACCGGTCTGAAAGTCCCGGCAGGAGAGATCCGTCACGATCATATCTTCTGTGATGCTTTGTGACTTGTGCACGGTAATAGCGTAGCATACGATCAGGGGAAACTGCGTGCGAGCGCAGAGAGTGGCTCCGATGAGAAAGTCTCTCTCAACTGGGAGAATTGGAACAATCTTTTTGCCATCGGGGGTGGTCAGGAACACCGGTCCGTTGTACTTGTCAAACTCCATCATGATAACACAAGGAGGATCTTGGATGGGGTCAGCCCCGGGTGCCCAGCCGATGTCGTAAACCGTACCGCGAGCGCCGTTGCAGAGGCCAACGGGCTGCCAAAGGTTAGACGTCAGCATCAGACGAGCGCCAATGCATATAGGGATCTGCTTCGCAAGGTTGCCCGCCTTGTCATCAGGGGCAGCAGCCGCACCAGGGCCGACGTTCTTAGCTTTGACCTGGACGACTGGCCGGCCGAGGCGGTCGAGGTGATAGTGGTTATACTCGTTCACCCTATCT
This sequence comes from Fusarium sp. JS1030, assembly GCA_000966855.1. NCBI lineage: Eukaryota > Fungi > Ascomycota > Sordariomycetes > Hypocreales > Nectriaceae > Fusarium > Fusarium sp. JS1030. The sequence goes on from JWIW01000090.1 coordinate 107,139, forward strand.
TTGGTAGCGTATACTCGCAGGGCGCTGGAAAACCTCGCGACCTCTCGATCGTCTAGCTTTGCCTGCACGCGGGTGGACAGGAGCTTCCAGGACTCCATAGATAGTTGGAGCAGCCGCAGTTCCCCAAGAGCTGTGCGAAACGCCTCCTGGTCGTCGCCGCGCTGCCTCTGAACAACCTTCAAGAATACTGATTTATCGAAGCGTCTGTATGCGTTCCTGCCCTTGATCTCTACTCCCTGCACCTCTTTGTCGTAATAAAGCGGCTTCTGTAGCACAGGGGGAAGCTGGAAGAAGTCACCAACCAAGAGGATGTTCAGACCGCCAAAGAACTCCTCATTCCTATTCGGGAACGCCTCGCGGAGACGGTCATCAATCCACGATAGCTGACGCAGTCCTAGCATGCTCTTCTCATCTATGATGAGGTACTTGATATCCTTCAGCTTCTTCTGGAGCTGGGTCTTATCAACGGGGGATAGAGGCTTGAAGTCCTTATTGATTGGGAGGTGTAACAGGGAGTGCAAGGTAGTGCCCGATATCTGGTTTCCTGCGACGCCCGTTGGCGCAGCACGCCAAACAGGTGTCCCCCTCCCCCCTGTCGCGGATTGGAGGTGCGCGGAGAGCAGGTTAATGAGGTATGACTTGCCAGTGCCGCCTCCGCCATCCACATGGAGTAGCAACTGAGGGGGATCCTGGGTCAGGAAGTGGCCCATCACCGTATCGTATACTATGCGCTGCTCTGGATTTAGGGAATCGCGAGCCTCCAAGGGCTGATCATCCACATCAAGATCAAGGGTGTTTTCCGCTTTGCGTTGCTTCCAGTAGTCGCTGTTGAGAATGCCATCATCGACATACCGCCCAACATGAGGGGTCCAATCGTAATTGATATCAATGTCTCGGCGGCCGAGGATGTCGATGTCCTCCTCCTCCAGTGGGCGGTCAGGTAGCATGCGGGCGAGTTCATGCCAGTCCTCCTCCGCGATGGGCTCCTCGTGGATCTCAAGCTCAAATTCATCCTCCTCTGCTGTCAATTCATCTGTATCTGGTTCCCCATAATGATCGTCCGCATGGGTATCATGGTGCTGTCTGCAGTGCACGTACGCAGCCGTGAAGGAATCGAACCGCTGCCCGCCCACAACGAGCAACTCTTCTGGAGAGCGATGTGGATGAGCCATCATCAATTTAACACGGCAGAAGTCGCTAAACTGCGAAGAGGCCTCCATAGACTTGTATCGAGGGAAGTAAGACAGGACTCTCTTCTTCGCTTGAGCAGCGAGTCTCCTCCACGTGTTGAGATTGTACGATTGCAGGTATTCGAGATAGGTTATATCCTCATGCTGGTCCTTTCTCTCTAGATATTTCCTATAGCTGCCGATGGCCTCGTTGACATCTCCGTCCACACGATACGAACGTGCCTGTCGCTCTAACGGACGGCAGTCCACGGTGACAACCATACGGGTACCTTCTTGCAGCGGAATGTTAAGCAGCAGATGGGAAATCTCCTGCGCCGAGTAATCTCTCTCGGCAATCAACTTGTTCATCAGGCGAGAGGAGAAGGACAACAAGGGCTGAACGTGCGATGTGTGCGGCAAGACCTGGTCTGCAAGCCTGGCGAAAGACTCCGTCTTCTTCTCAGATTTACTGCAATACTTCGCAGCGTACGTAATAACCGCCTGTAAGCTGGTGCAGGGAGATATGTCGATATTGGCTAGCCAGCCTAGGATAATCGCAGGATTGAAGTTATTCATGAGGCTGTCATTCCGGGCCGCCTCAAAGACATGGTACGACCTGCCTTCCTTCCTGATCACTGCGGCCAGCTCCCGCAAGGCACGAGGGAAGTCAAAACGACACACTTTCTCTGGATTGGCAACGTTTGCCGCCTCGATATCCGCAGCGGCACCCTCCATGTCCCTCGCCAGATCACCGGTTCTCTTCCTCACGCGCAAGCAGTACGTGGTATTGCACTTGTGGCGCTGGCAACGGTTGACGATTTGTGAGAGCCGCAGGAATGTCATCTCTATGCTCAGGGGATCCACGCTCAGGGGATTACCCTCACCCTGAGGCATAGTCCTACTCGGCTCGGGGTTAATGGCAGTGATGTGGAACCCCCACGTGCGTGCAAATACATCGCGAGCGGCTTCGTCCTCCATGTCGGCCCCTGGACAATTATCCATCCAGTACAGGCCGTGGTTGTGTGGGCTACCACGGCCTTGCCATTCGTACCGATCCCAGTAATCTGTGATGCTGAACTTCTTACTCAGCACGATATCCCGAAAGAGGGTGTATCGGCGGTAGAAGTGGAAAGCAGCAATGTGAGGGTTCTGCCGCAATAGGCGGCGCGATAGAGCCATCCTCTCCGGCTCGGTGGCGGCTAACCAGTCGTCATACTGGGGCATGTGCTGGTAGAGACTACGCCAGTGTAAATCTGCCGGGCTAAACGTGATGAATGCACCAGGACAACCAAGGTTATAGGCATAGGCCTCGAGGTCCTGCCTCTTTTTGTTCCAGAATGGACGCGTACCGCGAATAGACACCGCATGCCTTGCGATCGAGTTGATCAGCGCCTGCGCCTCGGGGTCCTCGCTGTGTTCCAGCGCCTGAATAAGTTGCTCTCGCGTCAGCGGCTGCTGTCTCCCATCATGTTGCTTCACGAAGAATCTGGACCGCGAACGTGCTTGTGACCGCATTAGCGTGTTGAAGGCGACGAAGCGGAAGGTCGGGTGGCGTGCAAAACGCCCGTCGTGCCAGCGCATCGCGTGCTCGACGTAGTCCTTGTAATCAATGGAGCGCAATCGAGGTTCAACAAAGTCGGCTCTACCGTCAGGAAAGAGGCAGGGAAACGCCAAGGAGAGCAGGGCATGAGAGCGATTGAACTCATTAATGGGTGTGTGTCGTATATTCGGGAGCTGCAGCTCGTGTTGCGCCTGCGCCTGGAAGCTTGTGGAAAGCTCTGGATCAGCTTCCGACTCTCCGGCGAGAATAGACCGCAGAGCATCGAGCTCCGTCTCCTTTGCCAACAGGTCTGGCACTGCAGCCTCGTCCTCCAGGTCAGGCTCTGCCTCCTGATCTTCCTCGGGTCCAACATCCGCAGCCTCCACCTGACTCTGGGGGATGGCATCCAGGACATTGCCATCTTGGGGCAATTGATTTAGCCTCTCTTCGTCGATGACGATGCATCGATACCCAGGATGATGGCGCCGGAGGTAGTCTAGCCATATGACAACCGGCTGGCGGCGGACACGGAACTGGCGGGTGAATTGCCGACTGAGATTTGCGTGGGACGACGTATTGGCAGGACGTAGTAATACAATGTTCAACTCCTGCGGCAGAAGCGGGAGCTGGTGGTACACTAAGCCAACCTCACGGAGAAAGTGAACTACGTGCCCCCGATACTTGTACTGCTGCCCTCGCACAAGCATAATGTTCACGTGGACGTGAACACGAGCAATCAAAGACTCTTCGGTAGGCGTAAGCTGGGGCAACCGGGCCGGTACAGGGCCAAAGTCGAGCTGATTATCTGCAGAGAAGAAATACGGCTCGCCGGGGCGGCGTTTCTCATCTTTTCGATAACAACGCGCACAAATGCCATCGCAATCGATCTTCATCTGGAACCAACACTCCTGGCATCGACTGCAAAACTGCATTTGGTCATTATCCAGCTTTGTCCAGAACTCGCGGAGGATTGCCTTATCGCGACCAGTCAAGGCGCAAGCCTCAAGGTCGCCATTCCACACCGGATCTTGCGCATGAAAGACCGCCGATTCTTCAGGTGGAATTATCACTGGACTCCGAATACGTCGTGGCGGCATCGATGATCGAGTTTGTGTTCGAGATTTTCTTGGTCGCCCTCCTGTACCAGGGGCAGGACCACGGCGACCACGTCTTGGCTGTGCGGAAGGCTGCCGCAAGCGATGGCGAAGAGGGCTTCCATCCACGCAATCATCATCGTCGTTCTCGTCTTCGTCCCCTAGATCAGAATCAGACTCTACCCCTAATTGTTTGAGGTACCTCCGTGGTCGAGCAGGTGAAAGCAGCAAGTTGAAATAGTCATCGGCGTCAATATCAGATTCAGAGAACTGTCCCCTGTCATACCCTTCCTTGATTATCCCATCCCCATCTAGAAACCCACTCGGTCGTAGTTGATCTTGACTCTCATCTACGTTCCGTGGTTAGCCTGAACAAACTACTGGGGCCACAGAACAAGGATACCTTCTCCAGGACCCTCAAAATCTTCCAAGAAGCGAAGTTGAGATATTGCGGGAGTCAGTGACACAGTCTCCCCTGCACGGCGTCGTGAACGATGGTCGCGCTGGATAGCAGCCAGCTTGGCCCTCGCCCCAGCCTTCAAGGAATCATCTTGCGAGTCCTTCCCCCCCTTGTGGAACCTGGTGGCCAAGTAAGAGTGATCCACACCAGGTGTGCTGCTTCGAAGAGTAGATGGATCAGAATGTGAGACGAGTGGATGGGTCGTTGGCTGCACAGGCGGTGACGGAGCTAGAGCCCGGAAGAGCCGCGAACTTTGTTGGGTTGGTGGAATTGGCGTCCCTAGCACTACATGCGACTGGCTAATTGACTCTCCGAATAAACTCCTAGCTGTATGAAGTTGCCGTAGCTTCTCTGGCGATGTAGGCTGGGTTCCGGATCTCTCGTTGGGGGGCGATAGGCCAGCATCTCCTTCGGTTCTCTTCGTGGCAGGTCTGCCAGGTGAGGATGGACGAAGTGCAATGTTCCGCAGCGTCTGGAGCACGACTTTGGATCTAGAATGCTTCATTTGATGAGGGTTAAGAGACTTATAGACGAGGAAGGCAGAACTTACATGAGAAACGCGCTGGTTACGGCAGTCTATGCATTGCTTAGTTTGCCTAGCAGACTGCCTCTTTGCTCTGAAGGCACTCTCCGGTCTCTCCTCCCCACAACGAGCACAAACAACGAAGAGTAAATCAGTAGAGAGCTCTTCGGGGTTGAGACCGAAATCCATTACTTAATCAACGAGGCCATGTCGGGACCTGTCGAATTGGGGAGATGAATTGAACGCGTGGTACTGGCACAATACTGAGTAAACAAACAATTCCAAATGGACCGATTGGCCCCACTCTTTTGGTGCCATCAGCCAGTTGCGCGTTCTTTCGCGGCTGGCCATACAAAATCTGGACCAATCAGATTCCGAGAAACTTATTTATCCCTGTCTGCACCAAACCCTCATTATTCGGGAAAACTTATGAACTAATGTAGAGTCAGCCTTCGGCTGAATAACGCGCTCCACGACAGAAAAGGACGCCGTGGTCTTTTGACTCTGCTGGTTAAGGGAAAAGATTCACAAGAAGTACCTAGATCACAGACGAATAGAAGAGATACGGTTACGTAGAACTACGCAGCTACTCTCATCCAAAGCATTGCTATTGCCAATTTGACTTCTCTGCAGAAAACGCCAGCTTCCAAACTAAAGAACACATTTTCTATGCAGCAGCAGCATCTCAACAAACCCAATACTCCATCGCACCAAACCTTGTTCAATATCCAACGCAAGATAACCCTAACACTTGGAGATGCCACGAGTCATTACTTGGACATGAACCAAGCCTGAGTGAGAGGAGGATGAAAGTGCATTTCACCGTTATTTTTATGTAGATCATGAAGTGATATATACAGGTCGTTATATATACGTAACAGATATGGACATGGTAAAGCCAAAGGCCGGATCAATTAGTCAAGCCGGGGCAGCTCTCCCTTCTCCTGGGCTTCCTCGACAAGCTGGTTGTAGATGGCCACCTTCTCCTCGTACTCCTTGACAAGCTCGCTATCGGCGCGCTTGCCGGGAGTAGCATCATCACCACCAAAGGCTCGAACAGCAGCGTAGTAGACATCCGCCAAGGCCTTGCAGACGCCGACAGTGCTGGTAGAGTTGCACTGGTAGTAGAGGCTGTGGAGAATTAGCACCACATTCCAAGGATGATGCAACAGCACGGAGCATGCGGATGAAAGAGTTGATCTACTCACTCGGTCTTGAAGTTGTCGTCAATTCGCTTCTTGTTGCTCACAGTGAAGCGTGTCTGAGCGCGGTAGTTGTGGTAACCAAAGTCATGACGGTTGCAGGCGGGGATGAAGGGGAAACCGAAAGGGTTGTCGGGGGACGAAGTGCAACCATCAGAGTCCCAAATGAGAGTGGGAGGGTCCCGGGCATTACGACGGGCAGTAAAGGTGGGCAGAGTCACGCTGAAGAGCAGCTGATCAGTGACCGTGTTGGCGCTCTGGCGCTTCGAGACAGAAGCGTCCTTGTCGCCAGCAGGCAGGGCAAAAGCCGCAGGCACAAGTGAAGCGAAGAGGAGGTTGAACTTCATATTGACTGAGACGGTTGTGGTGACTGAAAAGCTGCCTGTCCGTGTCCAATCTCGGCGGAATGACGATGCAATGAGCTCTATTTATTATTTTTCGAGGCCATGTCTTAATACGCGGAATAATACCGCCGAATTACATTGCTGTATGGCTCTGTGTAAATGTTTCACTGTAGATCACATCGGCCGATACCTGCCCGATCAGGCAATGATCAGAGACAAAATGCAGTTGCCAAGGTCACGCACCTCAGCTTTGTCTAATGATTTGCCGCCCGTCCGCCAAGACCTCCGTTGACCGGCGGCAGACAAGTCTCGGATGTGGACTGACGAGGCTTCCCTGTTTGTGCGGAGCCGGGCGAGGGTAGCGCATGGCCGGATGACGGGCTTGGATTGGAAGGTTTGGCTTAGAATGGATCGAGCGCCGTGCGGGGACGGACACCTCGCGGTAGCTAATCGAGTAAGGCTCGATGCGCGAATGGCTGGGGTTGCAGTCGACCGTTTTCTAGGCGCGGCAGAATAGTCTCAATCAGGAATGTGCCGTTGAGGATAGTGACCGAGTATGCTCGAAGGGCGTTATTCCGTGCCATGCTCGAGCACGTGGAAATCACAACTTCAAGAACAAGCGAGGTAACTTTAAATCAGCTGCAGACGCAACGCAATGGAGTAGTCAAGCCGAAGAATCCGGGGTAAACTAGCCAGTAATTACTATCTAGCTCTGGACTGTTAAACTCTGATTTCGTCAAAGGCCCGGATGATGCGGGTAATGCCTTCTTGGGCATAAGTGTCGGGCTCGACAATCGAGTTGGGCAGCCTGAATACCAAATTCATAGGGTTCTCGATTCGGTACTTTGGCCAAATAATTTCAGCAGTAGATCCTGTGTGCTGTCAACACCCTGCTTTTAATCGTTGGCTATTCTCAGTGCTCACCATGGTCGTGGTTGGGAGTAAGAGTGTTGACAAAACTTATCCACATTCGCGTCATCTGCAAACTCACCTGCCGGAGTTGACGGGCAATCTCGGACGACTCTGCAGCAAAAGGGTTGATGTCGTAGCCTCCTCCAGCAAGATTCTGAAACACAAAGGCTACCTCTTGAAAGTGGGAAGCCCCGAGTACATCTGGAGAGATGCCATTCGGCACAACGTCGAATCGGTAGCTGTAGGCAGGAACACCATGCTGGCTCCAGATTTGTGCTGAAAACCTCCTTCCAGCAGTAAAAAGGAATCACCAACGTAAATTGATGCTTGGCCGTAAAAGGAACCAAATGTCGAGTTGGGTGTGACCTGGACGGTTCCTAGGAGACTCTGTACCTCGCCTGGTGATAATAACCGGGTGTACGCATCTGCAAGACGTTGTGCAGTCGAGCTTTTGAGACCTTTCACTGCATCCAAGCCCTTGATAAGAGCGACAAAGTCAGATGAGTTGTTGACTGAGCGGCCAGTCACAGACGCTAAAGCAGTCCCCTCGTTCTTGTTGCTGCCAATGAGTAACGGTACCTTGGCAAACCTGCCCCCTCTCAATGATCGAGACTGGATATCTGGCACGAGTGCGCCGTCAATGACAGGATTGAAAGATAGTTGTTGAAAAACACTATCTAACAACTCTACCGGTGCGGCTCGTAGGCAGTCTAGGGTATCTGGAGAGCCCAGACAGCCCGTTGCGTTGAGGACGTGACTGTAGATCTTTTCTTGTTCGTTCAGAGTCAAAGGTCCAACTGGACTAACCACGCCGCCACTTTGCGCAATCGCAGCCCGAAATAGGTCTTCGCTTTGGCCACCATAGGCTAGAAGATGATAGCCGACCGATAATGCACCGGACGATTCTCCTTGGATAGTTACCTTCTTCGGATCTCCACCAAATGCTTCAATATTTTCATTCACCCAGCGGAGAGCCAGCCGCTGGTCCCGGAGGCCCAAGTTGGCAGTTCCGGATGAGTTTAAAGCATGGCCCCCTAGGAACCCCCAACCCGATAGTCGGTAGTTGATGCTGACTCCAATGATGGGCGTGCCCATCTTGACCGATTCGTCGACAACAAAGGACATGTTATATCGTGGGTCGCCGCTGCCGCCGTCTTGTAATCCGCCGCCATGGATCCAGAACAGGACAGGGAGTTTGGAGCCACCATGACAATTCCATGGTCTGACAATGTTCAATGTCAAACAATCCTCGCTGTGACGAAATCGAAAGTTTTGTTGCATAAAGCCGGGCAGCGAGAGGGGAACGCCGCGGCAGAAGGGACCATATTCAGTTGCGGACAGCGTGCCGTTCTCAAAATCTTTGTCGAGCGCTCGCGGTCTTTGAAAACGAAGAGAACTCACTGGCGGCTGAGCGTACGGGATACCGAGGAAATGGTCCTGTCGAAGGTCTTGATTCCGCGTTCCGAGTATGGTCCTATTCCGAATGCTAACTCGAGGCAATGGCGCATCTGGCCGCAACGGCGTACCGCTCACGTTATGGAACGTCAACAGGGCTATAAGCCAGGACCAGGCGAATGCCACTAGTCTCATGGTGAAAAAAGGGGTGCGGATAATGTTTTGGTGAGAAGGCTTTGATGAGAGGTATGGACAAGTAGTAGCATCGTGACATGCTGCGGTGGGTTCTATTTAACTAGCTTTGCATCTATCCTCCAGAGCCGTCGATTCCTAAATTTAGTTTCAACATTTGGTAATTGAGTTTAGCGCTGGTAACGAGTAATTAAACATTGGCGGAGCAAAGCGAAGCCCTGGCGGTCATTGGCGACTGACAAAAGATGCACGATAAAAGTCCGCTGTCAAGTCCGCCTCAAAGTCCGCCAGCTAATCAAGTCCCCTGCGCCTGGGTAAGTTTCTGCTAAGTGAGCTCACGGCGTCAACGCACACATAGAATAGCCTGTCATAAAGATAGACCGCAAATTCAATGAGCCGGCCCTGGACGTCCTCGCCTGTTCCCCTCTGCCCCGAGGTTTGCATGCAAGAGCATTACAAAGTTGATAAAAGTAACAAGGTCCACCCCCTCAGCCTAAAACACCTAATTCTAAGCAGGTCTCTGATTGATCAGCCACTGGACTCCATTCGCATAGTCCTCCGCTACCTGCTTGGTAACGCCTTCCAGGCTCGGCAGTGGAATGAACCAAAATGCATGGGGGAGCGAAGAATAGATATTCAGCCGCGTTTGAACCCCCAAATCCCTCCTCAAGTGACGCTCGAAAATGAGCGCCTCATCTCGCAGCGGATCCATCCCGCAAAGCTGGAAGAACACAGGCGGAAATCCTTTCAAGTCGACGCCTGGTGCCCAGGGGTTGAAGGTAGGACTCTGAAGGTCCGGGTCATAGTGCTCTAAATTCCAAACATGAATCTAAATCGGGATTGCTTGAAGGTTTTCTTTCTTACTGAGAAACATGCGTACGCCTGCGCTATTCATAATTGGTGCTTTTTCTCCCGTCTCGTAGGACTTGATCTCATGGCGCCACTTCTCCGGCATGCCTTCTTCACCAGAGATCAGAGGAACCTGTAATGCAAGGCCGGTAATGGGCGGGTCAAGCTTCTCCATGACAGAGAGAACACCACAAGTAGTCGCAATGTTTCCGCCGGCCGAGTTACCGCCTACGATGAACCCGCGGATCGGGTTGGCCCCAAGGGTTGCGGCGTTTTTAGCGGCCTTAGTTGATAAAAGTTCAGATTTCTGATGCTGTGCTCGAGTTTACCTTTCACACAATGGATTGACACTTACCCACTTGACCACGTCCCAGCAATCCAGCACAGGTGTTGGAAAAGGATGTTCGGGGGTGAGTCGGTACTCAACTGACAGCGCAACGGCCCCAGTCTGCCTGACGATAATTCGACTAGTCCACTCCTCGTCGAATCTGTCACCGGTGATGTACCCGCCGCCATGGGTGACCACAGCCAGAGGCGCAGTGCCAGGCGTCAGGTTCTTGGGCTTAAAGACCCGGACAGTGACAGTAGTGCCGTCACGGACAGGAACTTGGATGTCCTCTTCAATCAAATCTTCGAGGCCAGGAGAATCGTTTGCCTTTTTCTCGTCTTTAATCTTTGTATATGCAGATCGGAGATCCTCGGGGCTACTAGGTGGTGGAATCAAGTCCAAAACGCTGTAAGCCTTGGAATGGTTAGGGGAGAATATTTAGATGAAAGCAGAAGGTAAAAAGCACCTTGTTATATTTTTGGTCTTTCTCTCCGTATTTGGGCCAGTCTTGGGACTTTGAGTAAGCCATTGCAAGTTGCTAGTGATAATGTTCTTTTTCAAGCTTGTCGCGTAGCTAGAAACAATTGAAAATGATCAGTGTGAGAATTTTGTAAAATAAATGATATCTCTTCCTCCCAGATTTCAGCTTATTTTATTTCCTCACAATCGCCTCGGCACGTCCGGAATTCCGGCTTCCGGAAACCCTGCTTCTGGAATCCCGGCTTCCAGGATCCGCTTAGTTATATGCATAATACAGAGAGTCTGCGGGGTAACCGAGTGGTACATTATTGCTAGCAGGTGCTAGCCAGGAGGATTATGTATCTAAAAATACAGAATCTCTAGCATTTTGTCGAGATAATCTATAAAACTGTGTAAGCTAATAGAGCTTAGTTCTAGCTGCTAGAAGTCCTAAAGACATTGCCTTACGTCACTTCATTAAAGACGTCGACGGTCATGTCAGCCAAGGACTGGGCGATGCTCTGATCGGGAATAACGTCGTTATTGTTAAGAACGTTAATTGTTAGGGTGCCAGGTCCCAGTAGAGCTTGGTCTACCACGATAGGGCCGAATTGTGGAAGGCTGAGAGTAGTTGGAATAAAACTCAGGTCTTTAAGCAGAAACAGGCACGCTAAAAACAACCCCAAACATTCACACTAAAGCTACCATCTTACGACACTCTCCAGGGTTAGTAGCCAGATTACTCATAGAGCCCGAGCCGATTATAGGGCCAGCTTTGCAGACTTTGGACCCATAGGTCCGCAGACTAGGCCCATAAGACGGCCAGACCCTATTGCGCCTATTATACTAACCAAGTAACCTATAAATACGCGTCAGAATCGGCCGCAATGACCTAGAAGCCCTCAAACCTCTCATATCTTTCCTATTAGCTTAAACCATGGCACCAAAGTATCTATATAACGCAAATTCAACGAGCTTAGCCTATTCCCCTTCGCCCCGACCTTTGCATGCAAGAGGAGTACTATGGCACCCAGTTGTGAGAGACAATACTGACGGTTTATATTGACTCAATATATAAGAGAGCGTATGGCAACATACTAGTTTACGAGCTAGAAACTCTTCTAGGTGGTCCTTGAGTAATCAAAGTACATCGAATCGATTGACGCATGTCTTTTTCACTGACTCTCAAAAACTGAGAAATTCTCCAGCCAACGTGTCTCTCATGATGTTCTCCCAGAAATCCTGACTACCTGGGAACACAACCTGGTGGGCCTCAGCTGCACTTAGCTCTAAACTTCCATCGTCTGTCGTGGCCACACGACGCACGATATCCCCAATATCCGATTCAATATCAAGCGAATGATCTGAGCAGCCCTCTAAGTTCATCAAAGCAGTAAGCAATTTCACACCTCGTCGTGCAATAGAACTAAACTGTTCCTCCTGGCTAATAAAATCCTTCCCGAATTCGATATATCGACGAACTTTTATTGAGTCATAGGTAAGAGCATTTTGCGACTTGAACAGTAAAGCAAAGACAAGAGTGATACAGCAGCTAATGACGTGGGTCAAAGTAGTCCACATCCTACGGCTGATACGAGACTCTAGGGTGTCGGGCCAGCGTTGGATCGACTCGATACTTCGTTCTGCAATTGCAATACAGGACAGCTATCGTATGGTCAATTAATAGCATAGAATAGGGAGTGACGTGTGGCCATACCTGAGAGAAAGCAAAACGTCTGTCGCGAAAGCTGGATAGTTGGAAATGACGATGGACCGTCAAGATCTTTGCAAGGGATCAGAAAAGGCTCTGACAAAATGTTTTCGGTCGGAGGTACAATTTGTGCTTACTTTATGGGCGGTACAAATGAGGACCATGCCTGGCATCAACCCAACAGGAAAAGAGTTGAGCATAGGCTGATCAAGTTGAATATCTTCTATTTCGCGCAAGGCCAACGGCCAGGATGAATAAAGATCTTTTATTTCTCGATCGGCCCGTATGGCTTGATCATATAGTCTGATAATCCCGTCGGGGTCTTCGCCGGGATATCCTACTCTGAACACGCGATCTTGATGCTTCCAAACAAGGACAGCAACTAAGACATCGTCAGCCAAGACCTTCTGTTGGAATATGCCCAGTACTACTCACGTTGGTTTAGACAATTCGTCCAACTGCTCGAAGTACACACGTCGTCGGGTTGAGAGACAACAGCTCCGTTCTGTATCATTCGCTCTGCGTCATCAAATGAATTTGCAGGCATTGGAGTGTTGAATTGAGCTAGATGAATTTGACAGGTGTTTTGAAAGGGAATTTGAAGCCAATCGTATCTGACAAGGAACCACCATACGCGTTTCCGGACTTCTCTGTCAATGACATTTTGGATATCGCCTTTGACTGATGCCGTTCCGGGGCGATCGGCACCAAGTCGATGAAGATTGAGGCATTGCGAAATACGTATTGCGGTGGAGATGAGAACACATATAAGGTCGGATTTATCGAAGTTGTGAGCCACCTGTACCAAGAGACAAATGGCTTGCACAGAAGTCAACTTGTGTTCATCCATAAATCCACCTTTGAACAGGGCCTCTATACTTTTGTCGAAAAGAAGGCGACACGTTTTCATATCGGCTATTATTTTGATATCAGTGGTAGTCGTCCATTGCACATCTTGACTAAGACTAACCGTGTATTGGCTGCGGCAGTGACGCGAGATATCTACTGTCAATATGATAGACGGTTTGCTGTATTGTCAAGGTCAGCGTAAAACCAAACTCAGACCAAGAACTTCAATAACACTAACAGATAGCAATGCGTAGTACAACGCTAGCCAGGAACAGTCGCATTCCATTTGCATCAAGTTGCTGTCAAACTCTTGTCGAAAAGTAGGCAAGTTGACGACATTGTGCATCCAAGTGAGGTGGGCTTGATGAAGAGCCAATAACATACGAGCATCCTCCGGGGAAAAGAATGGATCCCATTGTTCCCCATGCTCGTGGCGACTGCTCGAGAATGTGGGAGTAGATTGAGTAACAGACTCTCTACCAGAGAACCTGTTCAGAACGTTTCTGCGGCCATGGGCCAAAAACTCTAGGGCAGCAGCCGCCTCATTGGTAAGGCGGCTATCAGCTGTATGTGCTGATGTCAATATTTGTATAAGTTGTTGATTGGTGATTTCTTGTACAACATTGCCAAACGCGCCGTGGGGTGCTGTGTCGGGAGGGGAAGCAACTGCCGATGACACAACCGGCTCAATGCCAGCACCGACGACGCTGGCCTGTATTGTAGCCGGAGTCGTGAATGGAAGAGTGTGCTCCTTGGCTGCGTCGGGCGATGCCGCAGTGTCCTCCGATAAAGCTGAGGGCGACGCTGTTCGGCCTGTGGGACGGGTTCTGCGAGAAGCTCCTCTGCGAGTGACGACAGCGACTTGCTCACGCTGGCAAGAGGATGCCTTATTCTGACGGAGACATGTCTCACAGGGTATAGTCTTTGAGCATCGTATTTTGCGGCGCACGCACGCCGTGCAGGCCAGGACTGAGCGCTGGCTGTTTCTCACTGGCCCTGGAGCTGGCATGACGGGTCTGAATGGTTGCCTGAGCAAGATTGTCCTCGAGGCCTCCTCACGGCCGAGGTAATGATTGCCTTGTCAGACGTGGTGATAGATGGACCCACGTAGGATTGACGTCTTGCCCCTCCCATCCTCGGCCGAGAAACGCGCCAACCCCAATCCTCACCGACAAGAGTCTGGGTTAGCGGTGACAAATCAAACTGGGCCCTAAAACTCGTCCGGGTCTTCCATTTCCGTAGCAGGGATGATCGTATTCTCGGCCGCCGAGATATGGCACGTTGTGGGCTCGGTCAGGTAGCTCGTCGGAGAAGGCGATAACTACGGTCCTTGTAGATCAGTGGACAGAAGGATTTGAGGCACAAGGAACGGCGCCAAGTCTCCTGCCTTGGTTTCTGTTGTCTCATCGAAAGTTAGGGTGCTCCTGGCCTGATGGCTAAGAAAGTAGCCGACTGCGACATGGATAATGATGCCACAACGATCAAGTAAACCATTTCATTAAAGGACAGGGTGATATCGCGTAATACGAGTCTCATCGGTAATTTATTCTACAACGACATCTACGTTGCCCATAAAGTGTCTAGAACTCGTCCCAACAGAACCCCTGTAAACACCCCCATCAACTCGCCATTTACCCCCAGAGCCAGGGCCACCTTTGCCGTCGACGTCAAACCAGGCTACTGCATCGCTCCCAAGCTCGATGCGCACGGCCCTTGCCTCTTGGCTGGGAACGAAAACTTTGGAAAAGCCCACCAGTGACCTGGGAGCCACCTGTCTACCCTTGTCTTGGATGGCTGGGGATGAAGCCATGTATACCTGCACCACCTCGGCTCCATCCCTGTCGCCTGTGTTCTTGACGTTGGCTGTGATGAATGCAGTCGAACCGCTGCTTGCGCCAATCTTCCCTTCGACCTTGATGTCAGATATGGTAAACGATGTATACGATAGTCCAAAGCCAAACGGCCATAGCGTCCCCAAGCCCTTGGCATCAAACCATCTGTATCCTACCAAGATGCCTTCTCCAAACTCGGCGTAATCGTTTGAAATGTCACCCGGGAACCACTGGGCTGAGCCGTGATCTTCCAGTTTTCGTGGAAACGTGATAGGAATCTTGCCGCTCGGATTCACTTTACCAAACAGTACATCGGCAATGGCATTCCCATTTTCTTGGCCTTGATACCAAGCTTGAACAATGGCTGGCGCACTGTCTACCCAGGGCATATCGATTGCACAAGCCGATTGTGTCACAACAATGGTTCCGGGATTCGCATGACATACAGCTTCAACCAGCTCATTTGTCCTTCTGGGAAGTTCCAATGATGTTCTGTCGATTCCTTCCTTCTCAGTATCATTGTTATGGCCGACCACGAGCACTACAGTATCGGCTTTTTTGGCAATGGTAATAGCCTCGTCGAATAAGGCTTGTTCATCGACCCGTAGCTCCACACCAACTCGGACGCCGGATAGAGTATGGAACAAAGTGTTGTCGTGTGGTGGAATCGATGGTGAAACCACCACGTTGTCAATTCGGAATGCATACTGACGTCCCGAAGTAAGGTCTTTCTCTGCACAACGATTCGCACTGCCGCAGTTCATGAAAGAGCCGCCTGTCTCAGTCCATTCGTAATTATCAATCAGTACCTCATCGTCGATGTAAAGTCTTGCCTTGCCCGTGTTTGATAGACTAAACCCGTAGGTGCCAGACTCCGTAGGTGTCAGGATGCCAGTCGCGCGGTAACAATGAGGTTTTCCTCGAAGGATTTCTGGGGTATCGCCGTCGCTCATCATGAATAGTATTGAGTTTTGCCAATAAGACGAACCAATTACTGGACCTTGAAAGTCATGACCCTTGTAAAAGTCGACTTTAACTCCGACTTTTGAGCTATCGGGAGTTCGAAGTGTATTACCAGGTAAAGGCGGCTGCAGATTGGTTCGAATTCCTTGGGCAAATGATACAGTGAGAGATGAGTTTCGCTCTACTGCAGCTGCAGAGATGGATTCGTAAGGAGTGGTGATGTAGTAGGGGTTCACTGCAGCACTGCCTGTACCTCCTGTTGTTGGCGTTTTGGCATTAGGGCCCAGGATAGCTAGACTCCGGATTTGAGTTGGGTCCAACGGCAGGATATCATGATTCTTCAGAAGCACAATGGCGCTGGACGCTGCTTCGCGTGCCGTCCTCCGAAACTCAGGGTTATCTGAGCTTTTTTCTTGACCAGCATTACTGTCGGCCATCGGGTCCAGCAAACCAGCTTGCGAGAGAAGTGAAAGGAGCCGTGTAACTGAGGTATCGATGTGCTCAGTCTCGCATATTTTCCCAGATTTAACGACTTCAAGAAGAGCCTGACCGTATCTGATGGCTGGTCCAGGCATCTCGAGGTCAGTTCCGGCAACGATGCTCTTGTCAGTGTCATTGGTTCCACCCCAGTCACTAACGACCAAGCCATCAAACGCAAGATTGCCTCGGAGAATATCCTTCAACAGAAATGAACTGCAATCCACGTGTTCACCGTTGACCTTAGGATACGCAGACATGACAGTCCAAGGCTTCGCCTTGAGTGCCATTTGGAACGGCTTGACGTAGATCTCGCGCAGGGTGCGTTCATCGATTTGCTGATCCATATTAAAGCGCCTTGTTTCTGAATCGTTGGCAACAAAGTGCTTTATGCAGGCGCCAACACCGTGACTCTGGACTCCCCGAATATAGCTCGTAGCTAAGACTCCAGTAAGATAAGGGTCTTCACCAAAATTCTCAAAGTTTCTTCCCCCGAGTGGAGTTCGACTGATGTTGATAGTTGGTGCCAGTAAGATGTGAGAATTTTTGCTTCGTGTTTCGGACCCTAGGATGCTCCCGAGGCGCTCGACTAGGAGAGGGTCAAAAGTCGCGCCTAGGGAGATGCCGCAGGGGATGTAGGTCGTATGTGTCCCATCAATCCACGTTGAACCTCGCACTCCTGCTGATCCATCGGTCATTTTGAGGCTCTTGATGCCAAGCCGGTCGATGTTGTGTGTTTCCCACATATTCTTGCCTGCCAAGAGAAGACACTTTTCTTCAAGGGTGAGCTCCCTAAGCAGGGACGCTATCTTGTCGTTGTGATTCATAGCTGATAATATAGGCGGAAGAAAAGCAGAATATCGCTGATGCATACGATTAGAACGAGGCTGTTGCATGTGCTGTCAACAAAGTGCTTAAATAGGGGAGGGCGGATGAATTGCGGGGGATAGCGTGGAGCATGGGTATCGATACCCAGTATGGCCCCGACTAAAGGGCGGGTGCTTCCTTGAAACCTCCCAAAACTCGGCCGAGGCAATGGCTTCGTGAAGTGGGTTGACTTCCCCGCAGTAGAACTAACAAACTCGGCCGAAACTTGACAATCCTTACACCATCCTCCCGCGTTACCTTGGGCATGAATCGTGGAGGCGGGGAGAGTCCGTGTGGCCTGTGGACAAGTCCGGAGAAATGGGGTCACAATCTTTGACGAGATTAAACTTAAATATCTACGAGATCCGACAATTTGGAACGACATTTCAGCTCCTCGGCCACTCCTGTTCTTTTCCATAATTTGAATCCGCCGGTTGACCAGGCTTCACTCAATCATGTTCGACAACGAGTCCCAAAACACCAAGATTCTTTTGGCCACGTCGCTTGTCTTATCGGCGTGCGTTGTTGACTCGGTCACTATAGCCTATGATGGCTCTGTCATGGGCTCTGTCAATGTCATGCCGAGTTATGTCAAGTTCTTCAATATCACTACTACTACAAAGGCTGTCAACTCGACCGCCACCCATATCGGTGCGATCTTGATGGCTCCTTTCGCGGGCTTGATTGTCGATAAACGCGGTCGCAGGGAAGGAATTCTTGTCAGCGCCATTCTAAACGTTCTTGGTGCTGTCATCAGCGGAGCTGCGCAGAACATCGCCATGTTCATCGCTGGAAGAATGATCATTGGTATCGGTGTTGGCTTAGCCCAGACTGCTGCCGGTTCTTATGTCTCCGAGACTACTGCACCCAAGGTCCGAGCCTTCGCCTTGGGAATGTACTACTCCTGCTGGGCTTTAGGTAGTTTCCTTGCTGCAGGTATTTCTTATGGCGTAAGTCTCTCTCAAACCTTTTCTCCGTCTACCAGTTCGCTCTCTAAGCTGGCTATTCTCCAGTGTGCCCAACTCGAACCATCCAACTGGTCCTGGAGGATACCTTCTCTGTTCCAGGGCTTTGCTCCTGTTCTCATCATATTCATGGTGCCCTTCCTACCCGAATCTCCCCGGTGGCTCATCTACAACGATCGACTTGAAGATGGTTTGAAGGTCCTTGCACACATCAATGGCGCCACAGTCGATGATCAGGGCGTACAGTTGCAGTATCAGGAGATTATCGATACCCTTAACTTCGAGAAGCAAGTGAAAACCCATGCTGCCTTTCGAGAGATTGTTCGCGACGCTCCAAACAGGAAGCGTCTTGCGCTTGCTCTGTCGATTGCCCCCCTTACCATGTTGACAGGCTCCAATGTCATTACTTATTACTACGGCGACATGTTGCAACAAGCCGGTATTACTGCTTCCAAGACAAAAATGGCTATCAACCTGGTGCTATCTGCCTGGCAGTTCGTCATTGCTGTTTCTGGATCCCTTTTCGCTGAAAAGCTTGGACGACGGCTCCTCTGTCTGTCGTCTTTGGGATCATGCACAGCCATGTTCTACGTCGTCGGTGCTTTGACATCGGTATATGGCGATGGACATGTCACTTCAGGCGTTTATGGAACGGTTGCTTCAATTTTCTTGTACCTGGGCTTCTACTCGTTTGGTCTTACTCCACTGACCCAGATGTACCCCCCTGAAGTCCTCTCGTATAAGATTCGAGCTACTGGAATGGCTATGTTTACACTTTTGGCCAAGGCCTGTGGAATATTTGTTACTATGGTCTTTCCCTTCATGTTTAAGTCTTTGGGGTGGAAGGCTTATATGGTCAACGCGAGCTGGAATGCTGCGTTTTGGATGGGCGTCTACTTTTTTTGGGTCGAGACTAAGGGGAAAACTCTTGAGGAGATTGACGTTTTGTTTGATGGCGTCAAGCACTCAGATGTGCCTGATTTAAATGAAGTGCGGGACGATGAGAAGGCGACAGATGATAGGATTGAGAGCTTGTAAAATTGTGGTACAAGTTAGATGGATTGTTTATAATATGCGAGGTCGGGCTGCAGGTTGAGAGACTTGGGGAAATTTTATGTTGCTTCATACAAGAAACAGAAAGAGTACTTTCAGGTCTTCTAGAGAAGCATTAACAGCAATTAACATGACCAGGACATCATTGGTTCCTAAGAGTATCAGTTACTAACCCCTATTCATGGTTTGTCAGCCGATCTAGACTTCTCGAGGGTCAAATGGCCAGGTTGCTCATAGAGCCCGAGCCGATTGTAGGGCCGGCTTTGCGGACTTTGGACCCACAGCTTCGCAGACCAAGCCCGCAAGACGGCCGGGCCCTATTGCGCCTGCTATACTTAATATAGTACGCGTCAGAATCGATCCCAATGACACCGAAGCCCTTAAACTTCTCTCATCTTTTCTATTGGCTAAAACCATGGCACCAAGGTATCTGCACAAGTTCGCGGAAAGTCCATTGTTATTGTTGGTGAGACGTCTGGTGTTGGGTTTGCCGTTGCCGAGGCCTGTCTTGAGTTTGGCGCAGAACTAGTCCTTGTTAGCCGATCTCAGGAGAACGTGGACAGGGCCGTGCACAGGCTTCAGGCCTCATACCCTGACGCAGCTACCAGTATCCAGGGGTATACCTGTGATCTGATGAGCGGTCAAGCAGAAGCAGATATTATCCGGGTATTCGCGCAACCCAAAATGGATCCAACCTCGTCGACCACGTCATCAGCACCACCGGTTCAGTTCCCAACCCTATGACTCTGGCGGACGCTACATCAGACGATCTTGTGGCAGCTAGCAAGTATCACTTTATCGGGGACTTGCTGCTCGCCAAGGTCGCTGTCAGATATCTCAAGCCCGCATATACATCCTCCATCACCATGACAGGCGGCGCCGGTACCTTCAGACCTCCTCCTGGTTGGCCCCTTTGGGCTGGTGTGGGAGGGGCAAAGGACGAGCTCGCGCGTAGCCTTGCGGTAGAGCTCAAGCCGATACGAGTCAATCTAGTCTCTCTGGGGGCCATTCGAACGGAGCTATTTGATCGAGCTATTGCAGACTGGGGCCACGAAGCTATCGACGCAACCATGAAGGCGTCTCCGCTGAACAGGATTGGAGACCCTCAAGATGTCGCCGAGACCTACCTCGCTCCAATCAAGAATCATTTCGCCACGGGAACAATCAACTTTGTGGAGGGTGGTGCTTTGCTGGTGTGAGCCTCCAGTATGAGCAGTGTGCCTAGGGTGGCATTTGTCCTTGGCAGATTCACAACTGCCATAGGTGTTCTTAATGTGTGCTTACGGTGAATAGAGAGCGCTACGAGTAGTCTGGTGCTTCAGACGGAGCAATTATAAGCCTAGTCGTGTCAGTAAACCTCGTGTGCATTATTAAGCCGGAGTACTGGGACCTGGTGCAAGTGCGTAGTGGCCCTTCAACTGGGAGGCCAATGATGAACCTATCTAGCAAAAAGTCCGGATCCCAACTCTTAGTCCACATAGCTTATGTTGAATATAGCGATTCCTTTCAATCCAGATTCATACTTCATAGCAAGACATTTATAGCTCCCTTGAAATCATTGCCGCTAAACCAAGAACCTTCTCCTCCTCTAGGCGACGGCAGACTAGTTGCACACCCACCGGGGCGCCCTGGTAGACCTCAGCATCATCTAACAACAGTTTAGCCCTGATTCAAGCCCTAACCATACTTTACATCAAATCTAGGCGAGACAGAACTTACAACTCTCCCACACGCTTTTGTCCAAAGCGCTCAACGGGGTATAATTTGCGTCGAACAAGTCAACTTCTCGGTCGCACCTAGTGACTGGAATTACTGCAGCAGAGTAATCAAGCAGGTTTGTAAACGCGGTATAGCCTAGGCATTGTTAGCACCGGCCACCAGTTCCTCATATTAATCAATTTGGTGGTACCGTAGTAGCTGTATCTCCCTGGTCTTGCTGCTGCAAATGGCGCCACGGGAGCGATGAATGCGGCGGCAGGCTCTCCAATCTCTGTCAGTTGGGAGGTCGAGTTCCAATAATCAAGATACTCTTTCTGGTAAGCGCGTTTCGCTCTGTTTGTCGCCGCGATTTGGGAGGCCGTCTTTTCGGTACGTTGCTCGCGGCCATACATCTGAGCAACCTGATCTGAAACTGGTTCCTTTGAAAGTGCAAAGGCCTCATGAACATCACGGCCGCCATCAAATGTCCAAATATCGGTCTATCCAGGTTAGCGAAATAACTCGAAGCAAATTGATTGTGAAGGTCATACCGCCAGATCGACTGCGCGTTTATGGGAAGGCGGCTTCCATTCAATAACCTTGTGGCCCAACTTCTTGAGCGCCTCTGCAACCCGGCCCAAGGCCCGAGCGACCGGAGGATGAACTGAAACCTGGCCATCGTTCAGGAGCAGCCCAAACACCATTGGCGCAGCGTGATTTAGGGCTTGTTCAAAGATTGGCTCTCGCCACGGTAGTTCCAACACTAGCGGATCGTGCAACCATGGCTTCTTGCTGAGCACTGCTTCTGTAAAAAGCTTGAGTGTCTCGACTGACGGCGCAATGGGCCCAACAACGCTTAGCAACGAGCTCTGGCCATCCATGCTATTCGCCATCCCCTCGTATGGGATTCTTCCACTCGACGGCCTCAATCCACACAGGCCATTGAAAGCTGAAGGGATTCTGATGCTGCCTCCAATATCTGTCCCGACTCCCAAAGGGCTTCCACGTAGTGCGATAAGGACGCCTTCTCCACCTGAGCTGCCGCCTGATGACAGCAGCCTATTCTTCGGGTTTGGCACGTATCCGATGATGTTATTGATCGTTTCGCCCGTCATGAGTGTATGAGGAACGCTCGTCTTGCAGTACAGCACTGCGCCAAGTTCTCGTAACTCGCGCACGAGCTCGCTTTCATGAACTTTCTCTTTGCCTGTGCCCTTCTGCCCTTCAAAGGTCCCGATCCAGCCGACGTATCCCATCGTCGTTTCTACTCCCTTGACATGTAACTGGTCCTTAAGGCTGATAGGGAGCCCATGGAGAGGACCCGAAGGCTTTCCTGTTTTCGCAAAATGATCGTCTAGTCTCTCAGCATCTTCTAGGGCAGCTTTGAAGAATATTTCGTGGAGACAGTTGGTCTATAACAACTGGTTAGGAACATAAACTTGGGCAATAATATCTCGGAAAGCTGTAAAACGACGTGCAGGTTTGGGGTTTTGGATACTCACCATCTGATGAGCGAGCGCTGTTCTGTGGCAGAAGGCATGAAGAACATCTCGGGCTTTCCACTTGCCTGCATGGATTTGGCGCAGTATGGCTGATGCCTCAGCTTCGGTATATTCGACTTCAGCATCAGTAAGGAACTGACGGATGTATTCACCCGTCACATCTTTCTGGATCTCAGCGGCTGGTAAATCGACAGGTAGGATCCATTCAGGTGGGATGAGGTTCTTGAGGGACTTTCGTTTCTGTTGGGCTGCTAGTTGCCAATTTGGCATCTCCCCGCTGACCGTGGAAGACATTGTCGATTCGGTACCCTTGGTTCTTTGTGATGGTACAAGTGGCTCGTTTCCGCAGAAGCCAAGATGAAGTTCAGATGGTTATTATCAATTGGGGGCTGGCTGTGAAGGACAAAGAGTATAGCTTGTGCAATATCATGCATTTGGTAAAGACTCATGCCGTCGGATGCCGAGGTTGCCCGGACCGTCGTATGCCCCAAATTCCAGGCTTAGCTACCCCGCAACGCAACAAACTGCACACCACCCCCATGTTATCTTAAGCCACTGAGAGGTACCCCAAATACATTCCAGACCGTTCCGGTGCGACTTCAAGGCGTCAGATACATTGCTGAACTCTCCAACACGTCTTAGATGTCTCCAACAATTCTCAAAGGCCTCCAACACCTGGTAGAAGCCTCCACTACTTCTCAGAAGTCACCGACGCTTCTAAAACGCCACACTTATCAAAGGCCTCCAACGTGTCTCAAAAAGCCTCCAATACTTGTTGAAAGGCCTCCAAATGGTCTGGTGGCTTATCTGGATTTACACCATCCCTTCCCTTTTCGAGCGTCGCGATACATGTGGAACCGAACCTTATCTACACCGGGCTACCTGCCTGTTCCGTAAATAAGGGAGTATTGAGTCTATCAACATCAAGACAGCAAATACATAAAAGATCCTATCCAGTAAAGCCAAGCACTTGAGGTCGCTCATTGTGCTCTCATGTCCTCTGATGAACACTTCTTTCAGAAATAACATTTTTCGGCAACATCGCAGTCCTCCGCAAGCAATCTTAATTCGCCCACGATGGTGCCCTCTAAAGCTGATTCAGTTCACCGACCGTCAGACAAGATACCTCCTGCTCAAGAGGAGGATACAAAGGTCGGGGTCATCGAGGATGGAGGTGAGGTTTTTCATGAGGGCGAATATCGCGCCCTAGGATGGTTGGTTGCAAGCGACCCGACCTTCTAGCCCAAGGCTAACTAATACATGAACTTTAGGATCCGCACTGCCATCATTCTCATGAAGCTTTGCTTCGCCACTGGCGTACTGGCGATTCCTTCGACTTTCGGCATAATTGGTTACGGGCCAGGCATCATCCTCCTTGTCTGCTGGGGAGCCATGACTACCTGTACGCTGCGTTGTCGCTCCAGTTTTCGAGCCAAGACTGATCCTCAATAAAGATTACGCCTACGTCATGTACATCTTCCGCATGAGATACGCTGGCGTGCACAATATCGCAGACGCTGCCGGCCTCATGGGTGGTCCGATCGCCCGAGAAGTCGCTGGAGGACTCTTCATTCTGACCTGGACGTATGCGCTTGACCTGTGTGTTTGGAGGGTTTGGAAAGACACTGACCGACAAATAGTTTGGCATCTGGTGCAGGATTTATCGGACTGGCACAGGGTTTCCAAGTGCTATCTAGCCGGCACGTTTGCAAGGTGGTTTGGACCTTGGTTGCCGCTATCTGCACCGCCTTAGTTGCCAGCATCCAGACATTGGGTAGGCTCGCCATCCTGACTTGGATTGGGTTCGCCTCTCTCTTTACTGCCGTCTTCATAGTCGTGTATGTCATACCTACTACCTTTCTGTCTCGGGGCTAACATGCCGTCTACATTAGTGTGGGGGTTACGCAAGTGGAAAGGCCTGCTGCTGCCCCGCAAGAAGGCCCATTTGATACCGCAGTTGTGAGTATCGGCACACCGACCTTTGTTCCTGGGCTTGTCGCTGCCATAAATATATTTGGTAAGTCTTTCAATCTAGGAGATCACCGTGTCCTTACACTCTTGTCAGCGGCATACGGCTCGACACCGACGTTTATGCCTGTCATCGCTGAGATGAAGGCCCCCAAGGCTTTCACCAAAGCCTTGTTCTCCTCCCAAGCTCTCCTCGTATCTTGTTACATCTCCTTCGCGCTGGTCGTTTACCTGTGAGTTGTTTCACCACGCTTCACCAGTAGTCACCGGAGGCAGCACTCACATTGATTAGATATTGTGGTCAATACGTTGCTAGTCCGTCGTTGGGTAGCGCTGGGGGTTTACTGGAAAAGATTGCCTATGGGATCTCGATTCCGGGGTTCATCATGACTTCTACTCTTTGGGTCCATCTGGCGGCCAAGTGTGTCAGTGACCTCTCACTTAAACTGATTCTGGCTTAGCTCACATAGTGTCTAGTTGTTTGTCCGCATTCTTCGAGATTCAGAGCACCTTCAAAAACACAGTGTGACGCATTGGTCAGTCTGGCTGTACGTTAACTCGCTCTATTTTCTTCTTTGATTGAGCTAATCTACTTCGCCAGTGGTTCTACCCTCGGCATTAGCGCTGCTGCGTTTATCATTGCCGGGGCCGTCCCCTTTTTTAGCTACCTTATCGGCTTCATCGGTTCGCTCTGCTGTGCCCCAACATGTGTGAGTGCATTCTCCACCCCATCCAAACCAACAATGGCATGTTTTAGCTGATGATCACTCCTTTAGTTGATCATACCCGCCTGCATGGGGCTCTACATGGATTGGGGACTCCGAGGTACCAGCAAGCTCACACAAGCAGTGTGCTATTTCCACATTTTTACTATAACCTTGGGTTCTTTTATCACCGTTACTGGCACGTATACTACTATCCAGAGTATTGTCGATGCCTATAAAATCGGTGACGTCGGAAGCCCTTTTACCTGCTCTTAAACTAGGACAGCTAGCAAGGCACACCTGTTAACATACTTTGAGTATCTTTATTCCTGCTTTTCGTTCTGCGCGTAAATAAAATTGGCAGCTTTCGCCTATCAGTTTAAATCTAGAAACAAGGGCATTGAAGACGTCTTACCGACGGGAACAAGCTGATTCTCATGGGCCCATTCGCGAACGCCATAATACCCCTCGCCATTCGAACCCCAGTGCTTCCGGGCCGCGGGTTTGGTCGGGTGAAGCTCTTCGGTAGTGCCATTGGCTGGTATAAATGCTAAAAACACGTAGCGATGCTTGCCAGTCTTTGCCGGTGGTCCTGGTGGCTTGTACTCAATAACATCTTTGACTTTGAGAGTGGAGATCTCGGAAGATGATGGGACTGAGGCATCGGTGGCGATCCAATGACAAAACTCGGACCACTTGGGGTTATCCCGTGATGGGGCGTCGGGGTCAGTCAGGGTGAGGACATAATTGACGCTGGAGGCTGTCTCGCCGGCCGACTGCAATTCGGGTTCCGGCTTCTCCAGGTGAATTGACGGTGCAGACTGCAAATGGGAAGGCTGGAGTGTATTCCCGAGGGACGCAGAGTCATGCTCCCACGAAGCCTGGAGTCCAAGGATTGGCGTGAAGTCGTCGATGACGGTGGGGATAATCTCGGCATCCACGAGCCTTTCAGTTATCAGTTAAGGGTTTTAGCACTGTAGTATGACTACTTACTTCCGACGAACCCAAGCCATATCATTGCGTGCAGGCTGCATGATGCGCTGCTCGTCGCGTTCAGCCGTGACAAGGGGTGCTGTTTGAAGCAAGACGGCGGTTTTCCACAACTTTGTAAAGAGCATTGTGATGGGAACAGAAATGCGGGTTTCAAAATGGAAATCAAGGCTATAATGACTTGTTCTAGATTACAAGTAGAGGAACCTTAAGGTATTCGAGATCCAGTGGTTAGGCGTGTGCACGAACTGTTGTTGAGACCCCGCACCATGATGTCACAAACTGCCCCGACTGACGACTTGGAAAGCTTCGCTCCTCAAACCACAAAAACAAAGGAAGATACAAAAGGCTAGTTAGCCCTTTTTTACTATATACTTTCCTTAACCTACTTAAGCTTAGCTCTATCTTAATTAAGATAACTTATTATCTTTTCTAACTTTTATTCTCTTTTTTGTTAACGTATATGATAAGCATGCGCCGCATCCAAGTATGCGCCGCACTATACTGTATAACTAAAAACTACTAATTTCTAAATTTCTAAAAACTGCTATAAAATAGCTAGGGACTGAAAAAGAGTATTTTTAAGAATCTAACTCTTTATAAAATCTTAAAAAAATTATTATAGATTTTTAAAAAAATTCCTTTATATATAAAAGCTAATTACACAGTGTAAATACGTTTTTTTCTATACTAGCTATATAGGATTTTTTAAAAAAATCTCGAAAATTTATATAGGGTTTTACTTATATAATAAAGCTATTTATAAGCTTATAGCTATTTTAAGCCAGTGCTGATTTTTCTAGGAATTCTTAAAGCCCTTTTATTTTTAGGTATAAATACTAGTAAATTACAAAGTGCGGCGCATACTTGGATGCGGCGCATGCTTATCATATACGTTAGTTATTGCGCCTATTTGAACTTTTGAGGAAGCTCGGGAAACTATGACCACATTATTACCAAGACGCATTATGCCTATTTGGGACGAATATGCAGCCGAAAAGAGGCTTACGAGACGGAACCAAATAAGGTTAAAGTTAATAGCAAGGATCTGAGGAAGAAGGGGGTTAGGCAGCCCTTTCTAAGTGGCCTCTTCATCTTGTATTGAAGAATTATAAGGTTTTGTGTCATGCAGCATTGGGTCTGTTGAGATGCTGTTGTTGTGTAAAAACTGTGTTCTTTGGTGTGGCTGCTGACGTCTCTGTCTGCGGCATGAAAAGTTAATCTAGAATAGAAGAGACGGAACCAATTGGATCTCCGCATCTAATTACCGTTTGCAAGGATATCGAGTTTAATTGGCTGCTAGGAAGGTGTGATAATTACAGCACAATTTTACGGTAGAGTGATATTAGTATATGGTGATTGTCGAGATTGTATTGGTGTCTCGTTGTATGGCCAAGGTAATGTGGTGCGTGATCGTTCTAGCAGTGACACGCCAGATTGGCCTCGTATAGAGATGTACTAGCGATATGGAGCGGGGAGGCTTCTGGTCAGATCGGCGGCTGGGAAGGGTAGACTGAGGTCGATACGCATTACAGGAAGCACTAAACCGTGGTTACAAGGATAATAACAGTTAGTTGTCTAGAGGCGTTAGAAGACTGACGCGCCCGTAAAAGAACAAGCAACAAGCACAATAGAGTATTCTATTAATACTATCCTGACAATCAAAATATAATGGATTAACCCTATCGAAATATTGTAGTAGCTATTGCGCATCTAATAAGGAATTGGCTCTACCTCCCTTTATTTCAAGATGACTCTTGTTTGTAGCAAAGGAGGGGAAAGTCAACCAACCTTTCCCGAAGGAAAACGAAAAAGGATCTGTCAGACATTACCGTATATTCGGTTCACTGGTAAATCCATTGCCGTTTTAAGTCAAGAACCACCCCTTTCGGGCTGGTTGATTACGCGTCCAATCTAAGAGGACCCCTACTTACACGTAACAGCCCTGCACTTGTTTAACAACAGTCGGTCAACGGCCCAATCTGACCCCGATACTACTCTGGATACTATAGAAATGTTTGACTGAACTCTAAACCATAACGGAGTTAGGTCTACGCGTTCGTAACCCCGTGCTTGTCGCGACGCGAAAAAGGCCGAAAGGACGAAAAAGGATCTATGCTTGGTGGGGTCTTTTCGTGGTACAAGTTTTACTTGGTCAACTCCATAATCATCCTAGGCACATAAGAGTGTCAATTCCATTTCCATTCACTCATAAAGAAGTCAAGTCAATTATTCCTTCCACATACTTGTACACAATAACCAGCATACTACCACCATCACATCCATATCTCGACATGAAGTTCTACACCATCATCACGTTACAGGCCCTACTCGTGGGAGCGCAAGCTGGCAGCAAACGAAACCGCATTGCTGGTGTCTGGGACCTTGAAAGCGCTTCGGCAATAACTGGGAATGAAACCATCCACTACCTGGGTGATAATCCCTATGGTATGCTGGTCTTTACCGACAGCGGCTTTTTTACAGTCCAGATCAACAGAGGGGACTTGCCTCGCTTTCCCGGCGAAGATATCGGCAGTGGTACCGACGAAGACATCATTACCGTTGCTCAAGGTACTTTTGGTATCTCGGGCACGTACGAGGTGGATGAGAACGGCGACTTTCGGTCCCAGGTTGTGGAAGGTTGCTCGTTTCCAAACTCGATCGGGTTGTATAGAGATACGTCGTTATTGCGCTTCATTGTCTCAGCGTGTGAATCAACACTTCAGGAGCGCATCGTAGAGACTCCAGATGCTTACACCGAGAACATATGGCGAAGGAGGGCTCAACTGAGCTGAGGAGAGATTGGAATCACCCTTATTCAGTACAACGGACACATGCGAACGGCAGTATTCTATTTTATCCTGCATATGCTTTCTTGTCAAGTTGAGAACTCGTTTAGTAGAATAAAGCTTGCCTCTACAGCCTTCTGCGTCATCGTTGCTTCGTAGTTTTACTCTGGAGGTTTTGTGTTGATCCAGCATCATACACAGCGTCTCGACAGAGTGTTTTAATGATGGAGTTAAGCTGATAAACATTGGCTGCTTGATGTACTACGAGTAGAGGCTGCAACTAGCGTTATGATCCTCGGCGCTGGGATACGGGGCATCGCATGAGTGATGGATGGATGTGTGGCCAAGGTCGGGTGAGTGTTTGATCTCTATGTAAAGAAGTCACTAGAGTTGGTTCTGTCATTGGCATCTGGATTGGTTATTGTCTAGGTAATGGGGAGCTGCCTACGTTTCCGGGGACGCTGACAGGAGTTCACGTCAGACTGAGCGACGATCCTGAGCTTCAACACGATAATTTAGGTAAGAGAGTACAGATGCTCAAGGGATGTGTCGTATGCACATAATCGTATAACCGACAGACGTCATCATCATCTTGTGACTCGGATATATATCCACTAAAAGTCCGACACTAAGGAGAGGTCTGATAATGATAGGACCTTCTAACTATGCTTACTTCCCTACACGGTTGTCAAATGTAAGAGTATCGGTCAGAAAATACAACCCCGGCAATTTAGACCTTGCGGATGACGAAGTCAAAAGGCTTAGCTATGCAACACGATAGGATATTCGTCCCGATAAGGAACAGCGTGAACTAAAGTAGAACATACCGTTCAATGTCGTATAGCGACCCACAAGAATTATTGGTGCGGGCTATTATTTAGCGGCCGCTTATCGGACTCTTCTTCTAGTTTAACTTTTTATGCCGTAGATAGAGATATTAATAGCTATAATAAAGAATATAGTTTTTATATAATAATAGTATCTTAATAGACCTAATACTATTGTGTTAGGGGAAAAGAAAAGCTCTTCTGACCCGATCAAGCTGTGGTCACGTGGCCCGTTGATCGCACTTACATAAGTGATAGCCGCAGCCTCTCGGCAGCAACACAACCATGGCAACTTAGCTCTTTCAACTCATAATAACACACTCATTTTGCTCCAATTGAAATGCCGTCTTCTTATATCAATTGATCAATTCCTTGCCTTTCTGAAGATATCATTTTTAGCCTCTCAAATAGCCCCCTTTTTACTGTATTTCTGATCTTCTTTTGTGCTTGCCGCTGGGCTTGTTCCTTCTCTTTGCTCCGTACTGGGTGGTTGTGTTGTTCTTCCACCGCAAAACTATATAATATAAAACCTTATAATTCTTTAATATAAAATAAAGAGGCTACTTAAAAAGGGCTACTTAACCTCCTTCTTCCTTAGATCCTTACTATTAACTTTAACCTTATAACTATATTAATCCTTTAATTAACTCTTTTATCTACTATAATATTAGCTTTTGCTATTTAATTTACTAATAATAATATATTAACTAATTAAAATAGTAATAACTATAAGGCTTATAGTTATAATTAATACTATAAGCTATAAGCTAGCCTAATAATATAAGACTAAATCTCTTATTATTAGTACTAATAAGACTAAGGTTATATAATAAGCTATATAAGCTCTTAATATTAGCTAAGGTAAGAATCTTAATAATATCGCTATTAATAATAAGGTTATATATCTTATTAAATTTTATTACCTTATATTTCTTATAAAAGTAGGTACTAATTTTAGTAAGATCTAACTTATACTATCTTAAATAAAATAAATCTACTAAAAGGCCTTAAGCCCTACTAAGAGTAATAATTTAAAAAGGACCTTAATAGGTAATAATACCGGCTATAGTTAGAGGAATTAGTAAGCTTAGTAAATATAGTAATACCTAAGGGTAGATAATAAATCAGGTTAAAGTTAATAGGGAAAGGGGAATAAGTCAAGGTGTCTAGCAGGGATCTAAAGGGGGGGAAAAATGCCGGATAGGCATACACAGCAGGTGGAAAAATGAGGGGTGCCTAGGAAGGCGAACACGGGGCGCTCATCAGACTTACAGACAGACCTTAGCTTATAATTCCGAAAGATAGCTTTCAAAGAGCCTTGCTCGTCAGCCGTTGTCTCAATAGTCGAAATAATCAGCAAAGGATCACGCACGGAACTTTTCTTTTTTTTTTTTTTTTTTTTTTTTTTTTTTTT